>CM044007.1:2273436-2445841 GCA_024085815.1 Flaveria linearis | reverse complement strand
GTTATATTTTTTAATAATAATAAGTATGTTACGTTCATGTGGGATTTAACTATATTAGTGAGCTAGGTATGCATTATATTGATACGTATTCCAATGTTTGTGTGTTATGTATGATTTATGGGTATATGTTTACAATATATGTATGTGGGTTGTTCACGCATAAGAGTGAGTAAAATTAAGTCTGTTTATATTTGTGTGTGTGTGAATGAGAATAATCGATAACCGACATCATAACCGAGACGTGAAATGCGAAACCGTACGATCACATTATGGATATCTAATATTAATCGAAATCGAATATTAAATCAACTCAGTTAATTGGAAAACCGTCTCTTTTGGTGCTTATGTTTTTTTACAACGCATTCAAGGTGAGTATTCACGGCCCCTATTTTACTTCTTTCCTTTTGGGGGAGAAAACATGCAAACATATTTTAAAATTTTTTTATTATATTATATATCGCCTGTTACGTTAGTGCAAACATATTGAAAGTCCTTAAATTCTCGAACCGTAGTAATGTGTAGCGAGGTAATTCTGAGTAACTACTGGGTTTAACAAACCCCGCCCGGGCTAGTCGCGCTAGCTTGATTGGAGGTCAAACGGGTGCATTATTGACCTAACATTTGTCACTGTCTGGTGAGACGTGACAGGAAGGAAACAACATACGAACATACAAACAGTCAGCTTCGGTTCGCAACGCTAAGTAACTTGTTAATAGCTAGCTACCTATCGATATGCTTTAATTACTATACCATTCGAACAGTAACAAGATTTTTTTCTGTGATAAACCTATGAACTCACCAACTTTATGTTGACACACTTTAGCATGTTTTCTCAGGTAACAGGAACGTTTAATCTCATGATGCACGATTAAGAACGCACTCAGGACATGCATTCATCAGATCCATTATGTTGCATTAGACATTATTTTGACTTAGCATTTCAGACTTCCAGTATTGTTTACATTTCGTTATTCGCTTCCGCACTGTTATTCATTTCATTTACGTTACTCTGATTTAAGTCAACGTTTATTTTTAAACTCATATAGTGTCGTTTAATATGACCGTGTCTGAGATCCTGGTATGTCACACGCTTAACGGTAAAACCCTGTTGTGGAAATTGAGGGTGTGACAGATTGGTATCAGAGCCACTGGTTTGAGAGAACTAGGATTGCATCTGCATCTAGACTATAGCCTTAGACACAACACTAGTATTGCACAGACACTCTTACATGATTGCAACTGTTGTACGAACATTCTCCCGCATGCTAACATTACATTACTGAACGATCAAACATTATCTGCATTATCTATGTCACTGTATCATTCTCGACTAACAGAGGGGCGGAGAGTCCCGCTCGCTTACTTCCAACATCTACACTTGTTTCTTCACTTCCGGAGTTGAAGCAATGACAACTTGAACCTAACATTACCACTTTGGAACACGAAAAACTTTCTAACACGCACGACTAACCTAATGACGACAACAAAGAGAACAACACACATTACTCTTTCCAACTCTTTCACACTTGTTTCTACTTCTAACATACCCCATCCTCCTCACTAGCCTGAACAGTAAATGTGGGGCAACTGAAGAGATTTGAAGTCTATCCGAGGATCGGACTTAGACATGTAGACGCTTAGAGCTTCAAAGGGAAAGGCTAATCGTCTTTATTCCCGTTGTTATCTTAACCGAATCCTTTGTACAACCTTAATATTTGACCCTTGTAATAATATATCTTTGATAACTCTATCATTGATAACACTCGGTACTTTAGAAGGTATGTTGTCTCGAATGGAGGAACCATGGTGACCATGCAAAGCAATTAGATCACGGGTGCACACGTAATTGTAATTTGTCATGCATGAGAATTCTGGCAACTCTATTGGTGATAACGCTCATAATCAGTACAAATTCTCATTTCTATACTTGGAGGCATGAGGTGTCAGTTCTCATGAAACCTCATTATCGATATGCAAACAAATCCTCCATTCCTACTAGTATGAAACAATTTATTTTATCAATTTTATTCGATAGTGACGTCGTGTATTGTGAATTGAAGAATCATGTCTGGAAGAAGGCCTGGACCCCCGAGTGGATGAGGAAACATCACATGACTCAGCTAATTGGATGCCATCATCAATGGCGTGTAGCTGACGCGCTTGCAGCTTATGAGCAGACCCGCAATCAGAACCAGAACAACCAAAATCTGAATCAAGAGGTCCAACTATCTGTACTTTCAGATGTTCATGGACTGTAAGCCACACTCTTTTAGTGTTCTGAGGGTGCTGTCACACTACTTCGCTGGCTGGAGAAGCTCGAGTCAGTGTTCGCCATGTGCAACTGTCCTGCTGGAAGTCGTGGTCAAGTACGCCTCCGGCACATTGGAAGGACCAGCTTTGACATGGATGAACTCACAGGTCCAGACCTTAGGACTTGATGCTGCTAACAGTATGCCTTGGGATGATTTCAGATACTAATGAAGGAAGAATACTGCCAAAGGAATGAAGTCCGGAAGCTGGAAACCGAATTCTAGAATCTTAAAATGATTGGCTCTGAAATTGAGGAATATACGACTCGTTCACACAGTTGGCTGCTCTATGTCCTCAGATGGTGACCCCGGCCTACAAATGGATTGAGAAGTACATTGATGGTCTTAGCTCCTCAAATCCAAGCTAGTGTTATGGCTGCTGATCTTGTCACTATTCAGCAGGCTATTCGACTACTCACAAGCTCACTGATCAGGCAGTGGCACAGGGTACTTTGTCTAAACGTGGCGCTGCATCTGGCTCATCTGAAAATAAGCGAAAGTGGGATGGTACCACTAACAAGTCCTCAAACTCCAACAACACCAACAACAGCAGGCTAGAAGCTTGATTCCTCCAGAATTTCACCAACACAATCAGAACAACAAACAACAACAATGGTCAAAGATCGAGCAGTTAGCGGGCAAGTATCCAAGTGTAACAAGTGCAATTTTCACATCATGGCCAGTGTGATCGATTCCGTTGTCAAAGGTGTGAAAGATGGGTCATGCTGCTAAAGACTGCAGGGTGAACTGATGACAGGTAACAAACTCAGTAACCACGATAGGGCGAAGCAACTAGAGGCTGTTTTGAGTGTGGTAAAGAGGGCCATTACCGGAAGGATTACCCACAACTGAAGAATGGAAACAGGGCAAAAACGAAATAATAACAACGGAAATGGCGCCAGAGGTCGCGCCTTTGTAATTGGTTCTGGTAAAGCAAAAACGATCAAAACATGGTTACCGGTACGTTTCCTCTGAACGATTGTTTTCTTTCTGTGTTGTTCGATACCGGCGCTGATAAGAGTTTTATATCTACTAAGTTTAGCAAGCTTTTAGACGTAACATTGACTGAAATGAACTCTAGTATACGGTAGAACTAGCTGATGGTAAAATGATCGAGGCACTCATATTCTTAGGGGATGTAAATTAGAGCTATTAGGACACAAATTTGAGATAGACCTTATGCCTGTTACACTTGGTAGTTTTGACATAGTCGTTGGCATGGATTGGTTATCTAAAAACCAAGCTGAAATTTTCTATCACGAGAAAATCGTTCGTGTACCACCCCCTAGTGGTGAAGTCTTATCCGTTCAGGGTGAGAAAATGGTGTCGTTTCTAGCATCATTTCGTATATGAAAGCCCAGAAGTGCTTACGCAAGGCCATACTGCCATCTTAGCTATGATCATAGAGGACCACCGAAGAAAAGAAGATTGAAGATATCCCTATCGTTCGTGACTTTCCTGAAGTTTTCCCTGAAGACTTACCTGTCTTCCACCGCATCGTCAAGTCGAGTTCCAGATTGATTTGACGCCTGGAGCCACACCGATAGCTAGAGCACCATATCGACTAGCACCAAAGGAACTGCAAGAACTAGCTACGCAACTACAAGAGCTCTTGGATAAAGGATTCATCAGACCTAGCTCATCACCGCGGGGAGCTCCAGTCCTGTTTGTCAAGAAAAAGGATGGAACTTTTCGCATGTGTATTGATTACCGTGAACTGAACAAAGTGACGGTTAAGAACCGTTATCCCCTACCTCGCATTGACGATCTGTTTAATCAACTTCAAGGGTCAAGCTCTATTCGAAGATAGATTTAAGATCAGGATATCATCAACTAAGAGTCCGAGAGGAGTACATATCAAAGACGGCATTCAAACTCGATACAGTCACTATGAGTTTCTGGTAATGCTATTTGGTCTGACTAATGCACCAGCGTTTTCACTGATCTCATGAACCGAGTGTGCAAACCCTACTTGGACAAGTTTGTTATCGTTTTTATCGATGACATTCTGTTTTATTCAAGGAACAAGGAAGAGCACGAGTAACACCTTCGACTAATCTTGGAATTACTTAAACAAGAACAGCTATACGCCAAAATCTTGAAGTGTGACTTCTGGATTGGGAAGTCCAATTTTGGGTCATGTAGTCAAAGAGAAGGGTATACATGTTGACCCGCCAAGATAGAAGCTATCAAGAACTGGGCTATGCCAAAGACTCCGACGGAGGTACGACAATTTCTTGGATTGGCTGGATATTACCGATGATTGTCGAGGGGTTTTCAAAGATCGTTCAACCGCTTACAACGTTGACTCAAAAAGACACTCTGCGTACAGTTGGGTGACAAGCAGGAATCAGCATTCCAGTTCTTAAAACAGAAACTTTGCACGGCACCAATATTATCCCTACCTGAGGGAACAGAGGATTTCATAGTGTATTGTGATGCTTCTATTCAAGGTCTCGGTTGTGTGCTAATGCAACGCGAGAAGGTGATCGCATATGCTCCCCCGATAACTAAAGGTTCACGAGAAGAACTACACGACACATGACTTAGAGTGGGAGCCGTTGTGTTTGCTCTCAAGATATGGAGACATTACTTTGGTACCAAGTGCACCATTTATACCGATCACAAGAGTCTTCAACATATCTTCGACAGAAGGAATTGAACATGAGACAACGTCTATGGGTTGAGTTGTTAAACGATTATGATTGTGCGATCAAGTATCATCCAGGCAAGGCTAATGTAGTAGCTGATGCCTTAAGCCGAAAGGAGACACCTAAGCCGAAATGAGTTCAAGCATTACAACTCACTATTCACACTGGTTTACCCGATCAATACGTAGTGCTCAACGGGAGGCATTGAAAGATAAGAACGTGAAAGCCGAACCACTACGAGGCATGGAGAAGCAACTGGAAATCAAATCTGACGGAATCCGTTACTTCATGGGACCGAATATGGGTTCCTTTGTATGGAGACCTACGAGAGCTGGTAATGGACGAAGCTCACAAGTCACGGTACTCTATTCATCCGGGTTCAGACAAGATGTATCACGATCTAAAAGTCCTTTACTGGTGGCCAAACATGAAAGCTGACATTGCCACTTACGTAAGCAGATGCTTAACCTGTTCTAAGGTTAAGGTGCAGTATCAACGACCATCTGGTTTACTTCAACAACCAGAAATTCTAGTATGGAAGTAGGAGCAGATATCTATGGACTTATTATGAAACTACCTCGACTCCCAGCGGATGCGATACCATTTGGGTAATTGTAGATCGTTTGATGAATCCGCACACTTCCTACCAATTAGGGAGACTGACCAAATGGAGAAGTTGACTCGTATCTACCTAAGGGAAATAGTCTCTCGGCATGGTGTCCAATTTCCATCATCTCTGATCGTGACGCTCGATTCACTTCACACTTCTGGCAATCTTTACAACGATCATTGGAACGCGGTTAGATATGATTACTGCATATCATCCTCATACTGACGGCCAGAGTGAGCGTACGATCCAGACTTTGGAAGACATGTTACGCGCTTGCGTGATTGATTTTGGCAGCAGTTGGGAACTCACTTACTGTTAGTTGAGTTTTCATACAATAATAGCTATCACACGTCGATCAAAGCTGCTTCATTTGAGGCACTATATGGGCGTAAGTTCCGGTCACCTATTTGCTAGGCGGAAGTTGGAGAAAGTCAACTTACTGGTCCTGAACTTGTGCACGAGACGACTGAGAAGATCGTGCAAATTCGTAACCGCAAAGGCAGCAACACGTGACCGACAGAAGAGTTACGCTGATAAACGCCGCCGACCATTGGAATTTCAAATAGGTGACAAGTGCTTTTGAAAGTGTCACCTTGGAGGGTGTGATTCGTTTAGGGAAACATGGAAAACTAAACCCTAGGTACGTGGGACCGTTTGAGATTGTCAAACGGGTTGGCCCCGTAGCCTATCAGTTGAACCTACCTGAAGAACTCAGTGGAGTACACGATGTGTTCCTTGTTTCAAACCTGAGAAAATGCGTTGCAGACGAGACTCTCATCGTTCCGTTAGACGAGATACATGTTGACGAACAACTACGTTTTATCGAGAAACCAGTGGAAGTTATGGACCGAGAGGTCAAGACACTCAAACACATTCGTATCCCTATTGTCAAAGTCCGATGGAGGACAAAGCGTGGACCAAAGTTTACCTGGGAACGCGAAGATCACATGAAGAAGAAGTACCCACAACTGTTCAATGATCAGACAACTACTTCTTAAGGTATCATTCTGAGATATCTTTTCTTTAATTTCAAGACAAAACTCCGTTCAACAAGAGGATGATGTCACAACTCGCGCGAAACCCTACATTGCTTTGTTTCAGATTTGTTTCAGAGACTCTCAGAAACCCTAGCGCGTCTAGTTCCGAACAACTGACTAGTTGCTCACTATGTTCGTTGAATCCATGTTCTAATTTTCGGGACGAAAATTTCTTCAACAAGGGATGATGTGACAACCCGTATTTTCAGGTTAACACCATTCACCGCCTCTACTCATTCTACGCTATTACTATAACTGATGCGCGATGAGAAATTATTATGGTAAATTGTATATATGTGTGTATATGGTTCCGCGTATATATATATAACACATATATATACATATATATGTGTATCCTACCTTTCATGTACATGTATGTTCCACGTTATGTATAGATATATGTGGGATCTGCGAAATATATATAAGTATATGTGTGGGGTTGCGACAGGGTGTGGATTCATTGTAATATATATGCATATGTATTTATATGTTAGTGGGTTAGGTGTGTGTTAGAGATAGTGGACCTGTGGCGTGGATTGCATATATGTCCTAACAGTAGTTGGTATTATTGTTTTCTGCAAGAGCTCTTGGATAATATTATTAATAATATTATATGGTTCTTCTTCAACCAAGAGTATAATATATTATACTTATTATACGATTTCTTGAAGTAATAATATTAAAGTCTGAAAGTGTTCTTCTTGTAATACTAATAATATTATAATATTATAATATTAGACAAATGTATGTATATTATCCCATCGTTCATCTTCATTCCCGTAACCCTACTGCTGCCGTCTTCGACACCCCTACTGCTGCCGCTTTTGGTATCGTGTACCACAGCCAATTGTCGCCCCTTTTTCCCTCGCGATAGTCTCCTGCAACCACGAGCCTTGATCGTTGCAGCCCGGTACGATAAGTTCTCCTCTCGTTATGTTTGTTTTCCCCGTTCATGTCGGTACGGTTTCGCTCTCGGTTCTTGATTGCGGTTATGAGTTTCAGTTTGGGGAAGGGCGTGCGTGGAGGTGGAGCGGGTGCGAGGGTTTCACGGCTACCCGGTTGGGTGGTCGATTGTATCGGAGTTCCTTCATCCGTTTGCTTCGGTTGTACGTATGTATGTCTTTATATGTGCTCGAGTGTGCGTGCGTTTTCTGTTCTGCGTGTACTTATGCCTTGTGTGTATGTGTGTGCTACATTACGCATGTATGTATGTATGTATTCTGCACATATATATAACTGTGTGTACGCAGCTTTGTATATATATATATATACATGTGTTCTGTGTGTGTATATATATACATATATAAAGGTGTGTTGTGTATTGATGTAGATGCGTGTGCGTGTGCTAGACCGAGAGTGATCATGGGTTCAATTTCGGCTCGTCAGTTACGTTTGATCTTGTGCGTGTAAAAGAAATTGTATGTATGTATGTGATATTATGTGTGCATGTGTGGTTATGGTGGTTGCATGAGGGCAATAAAGTCTGTGTATATAGTTTTGCAGGTGATTTACTTAGTTCAAGCATGCGTGTTTTATATATAAATACATGTGTAGGTATATTTAATTGTGAGTGGGTATGTGTTTTGATGGATGATGGGAGTAGGTGGTATGTGGATTTATATTATGCCATGGGTTTGGTTGGGAGTTGGTGTGGATGTATGTATGGAGGCATGGGTATAGTAACATGTTAACTGGATATAAATAGTATATGTGTGTTATATCTTTTAATAATAATAAGTATGTTACGTTCGTGTGGGATTTAACTATATTAATGAGCTAGGTATGCATTATATATTTTACGTATTCCAATGTGTGTGTGTTATGTATGATTTATGGGTATATGTTAGAATATAATGTATGTGGTTGTTCACGCATAAGAGTGAGTAAAATTAAGCCTGTTTATATTTGTGTGTGTGTGAATGAGAAAATATCGATAACCGACATCATAACCGAGACGTGAAATACGAAACCGTACGATCACATTATGGATATCTAATATTAATCGAATATTAAATGAAACTCAGGTTAATTGGAAACCGTCTCTTTTGGTGCTTATGTTTTTGTTACAACGCATTCAAGGTGAGTATTCACGACCCCTATTTTACTTTCTTTCCTTTTGGGGGAGAAAACATTCAAACATATTTTATAAATGGTTTTTAGTATTATTGATATCGCCTGTTACGTTAGTGCAAACATATTGAAAGTCCTTACATTCTCGAACCGTTAGTAATGTGTAGCGAGGTAATTCTGAGTAGTACTACTGGGTTTGACAAACCCCGCCCGGGCTAGTCGCGCTAGCTTGATTGGAGGTTAAACGGGTGCATTATTGACCTAACATTTGTCACTGTCTGGTGAGACGTGACGGGAAGGCAACAAACATACGAATATACAAACAGTCAGCTACGGTTCGAAACGCTAAGTAACTTGTTATAGGCTAGCTACCTATCGATATGATTTAATTACTATACCATTCAAACAGTTACAAACTTTTTTATCTGTGATAAAACCTGTGAACTCACCAACTTTATGTTGACACACTTTAGCATGTTTTCTCAGGTAACAGGAACGTTTAATCTCATGATGCACGATTAAGGAACGCACTCAAGACATGCATTCATCAGATCCATTTATGTTGCATTAGACATTATTTTGACTTAGCATTTCAGACTTTCAGTATTGTTTACATTTCGTTATTCACTTCCGCACTGGTATTCATTTCATTTACGTTACTCTGATTAAGTCAAACGTTTATTTTTAAACTCATATAGTGTCATTTGATATGACCGTATCTGAGATCCTGGTATGTCACACGCCTAACGGTAAAACCCCGTTTGTGGAAATTGAGGGAGTGAAAAAAAACTCCACCGTCAGCTCACGGTAAGAAGGTAAAAACGCGATCTCAAATAGACGACTCCTTGGCGTATCGTCTCCGATAATAGTAGCAAGTCTATCGCGCTCTTCGAGCTCGGCCATAACCTCCCAATCGACGGCCTTTTGATGACCGATCTTCATACGTATAAATTTTGAGCACCTAGCGTGCTCAATGGAACCAGGCTCAAACTGTAGCCAAGGATGATCGGCAATAACGTCAACAACGTCAGCCTCAACATCTGAATCGGAAGACATATCTGTATAAGAAAACAAATATATATAATATAACAGTTTAAAACAAATATAACGTGTATCATCACTTTGCAACGACTCATAATCATACATGACTCAACACCCCCCTATATGCCACGTATAGCACTATACGCCACGTATAGGGTACCCACGTATGGGTCAATACGCACGTATAGGTTAACCCCCCTTATACGCCGCGTATAGCACTATACACCACGTATAGGGTACATATGGGTCAAAAACGACGTATGGCTCACACCCCCCACCTATACGCCGCGTATAGAACTATACGCCGCGTATAGGGTACCCACATATGGGTCATAAAACCACGTATGGCTCCCCACCCTATACACTGCGTATAGCACTATACACTGCGTATAGGGTACCCATGTATGGATCTACACGTTTCATCTTCTTCCTCAACTAAGGAACTATACGCTGCGTATAGCCCTATACGCGGAGCTGAAGTGGCGTATAGTTCATAGTATCAGTTTTTAAATCACCGATTATAACGCATAAAACACTACTTTAACGTTTAAATCAGTGAAAGATTAACATAATAATGATGTAGGAACAATAATACATACCTGGATGTAGAAAAATCGACGAACAATACGTGTAGTATCGACCTATACGGGAGAGTTTTTTTTAAAGTGTGTGGTAGGGTTAAAGTGAGAAAAGTCAAAAGATATAGTGGTTCCGAAGAGCTATACGCCGCGTATGGACCCATACGCGGCGTATAGCTTTAATATTTTTTTTTAATTTTCTGAGTTTTAATATATATATATATATATTTTTGAATTTTGAATTTTTTTATTTTATTTTCTAAAAATTTGAATTTAAATTATTTGAACATTTTAATATTAAATAATACGAATACAATAATAAAATGTCGATTAAAATATATAATTCGCATATTACAAATTATGAATTAAAATAAATTTATATAAGTTGGGCTTCTCGGTTATTATCTATTATTGCATTGTATTCCGAGATACGAATCATATATATAACCTACCATTCTGCAGCACGTACGCTTCGGCTAAGAATCCAAAGATTACTTAATGTTGGCATCGGATAATCTTCTTCTAACTTAACGTGGACGAAATGATTGTTGAAGACATGAACAATCGACACGACATGATGAGGCATTACAGTTTTCGGATCAGCCCATAATGGGAAAAATGTTTGACAACCATTATTGCTTAATAAATGAAGAATAACCCCAAACTTTTAAGCAACCACTATTCCCGTATACGACATTATCATCCAATGTTCTTCTGGTGCAGGTTCCACACTTTGCCAATCGATGGTGTGACGTAAATCGTTATACTGTCCGGGGTACAAAGTATCGAAAACTTCTCTGTACTCCAATTCATGTATGTCCAACTCTTCTAAAAGTTGTGTCCACACATACATCCACTTATTTTCATCAAACCCTAAGCCTAAAGCTATAGATCGAAAACCACAATTCCCATCGGGTCCGACATCTCGTATACATGAAATATACTGATGAAAGATTGATGGAATCCAATTTTTTAACCTGTTTATATTGTTTAATTGGTGATCTCCGACAATCGATGAAAACTCATTAGTACCTTGTGATACTTTAGAAAACGTTGAACGACTACATTGAATGGCGGGCTTCTAAGGCTTTACAGCTGAAGTTGTTCTTCCGGTAATGTGAGACGCAATAAACAAGCTATGTCTCGACATGTCGCATATACTTTGTTGAGTGTCATACTTTTGTTGTTGAACCTTTAACGTTGGACGACTGCGAATATTTGTTTGAAAAACAGGCGCTTTTTTGTTATTTTTCCTTGGATACATAATTTTTTTTATTTTTTCCACCAAACTAAATTTACAGCGGTGGGTTGTGTCATTATTTGTTGTTTCACGCGTTCCATTTCTTCTTCAACATCAACTTTTTCATCCACCATATATGATGGTTTAATTTTATCAAGCTTCGTCCAAAATACGTCAATTGCATCAAATGGAATTTTAATGCATGTATTATAAAGTATAATTAATATATAATTTGTTACTGTAACAGAAAAATGATAATGATGGAGCGGCTATTACCAGAATGTTCATAATTTTCCAGCCGACAAGCACAAGGCAAGCCACAACTAGTGAAAAGATGACAACCACATGTTGCATTTGCAGAGCGCATCACATGCAATTTAGTGTTTTCGGCAACTAATAAATCAAGAGTTTTGTGTGAAACCTTGCCTTGTAAGTAATCAAATAGCGGAAGTTTATGATGATTCATGATTTTAATTTTGCTTGTCTTAAAGCTTTCTTTTAAATTTACCTCTTGTGCGTTCACCAATTGATCTACAAACTCCACAAGTCTATCCAGTGAGCTATTTGTTGATTTAAGATATCTTTTTAAATTTGCATGCTGACTCTCCACCCTATTTGTTGTGTGTTGGCCAAAATTACGGTTCGAGTAAGTCCAGGCTGATACAAACATTTCTTTGTAACTCTCTAACCAGTTTTTGTTTATATATGACAATACTTCTGAAAATATAATAAAACATAATTAAATTATATATTGAGCAGTATTGTATGTATGTATGTAATGAAAAACTTACTTTCTTGATTCGCTTCAACTAGTCGTTCGTAAAGAAGGTTATAGTTATACTCGTAAATCTCCGGCATGGGAGACTCACACAAACGTGCCCATGCATATTTAAACTTTCTCCAGTCATCTTTTGTAAAACTTGCTTTACAGTGTTTCGCGATATTTTCATCAATATGCCACCTGCATAAATACTTTGAAGCATTCGGAAACACTTTAACACATGCGTTCATTAAAGCGAGATCTCTGTCTGTTATTATGACGCTCGGCTCCATACACTTGTTTAACGTATCTTTCAATCTATTAAGCACCCATTCAAAATTATCTTCTCGTTCTTTGCTAATAAACACATGAGCAACACAAAATGTCTTGTGTGTGGAGGTCACACCAATAATCTGAACAAACGGAAGTTTGTACGTGTTTGTTTTATATATAGCGTCTATCATCAGCACGTGCGGAAATGCACGCCAAGTGTCGTATGATTTAGGATGACAAAAAAATATATCTTCTACGACATTTGTATCGGGATCTTCTCGGGTGTAATAAACGTACCTTTTAAAGAGAAAAGGTTTTCTAAGACTTGCATTGGTGTTTCACCGACTTTTCTTTCACTTCTTATCTTATATTGAGCGTTGTATACGTCTCCGATTATTGATGCGTTATTAGGATTTTGCTTTTTATAGCTGATAAGATGCTACGAGGCTCCATGTTCTGATCAGTAAGCTGCTCCACCAAATTGTATTCGTTTTGAGAAAACCTTCTTACAAAAGGATGCCCTTCCATATGTTGAGCGGGATCATGGTTATGTTCGTCACTTCTCACCTCTAATTTCCATGAACGACGTTCGTTGTCGTATATCCCTACTAATTTAAAAGGACATCCGATTTTTTTGCTACCAGATCGTCTAACTGTTGCTTTACTTTTGTGTTCGCCAACACGATCACAGATAAGCCATACCTTTACAACCCGACCTTCTTTTTTCTTTGATCTTCATGTAATAATAACGTAACCATTATCACGTTCCCTATTAACAGCCTAACAGACTAGCTCATCGAGAGATAAAAATTTTTGAGACGTTTCAAACGATACCTTCGTCGTTTGTTTTTTATCACAAGAGAGTATATTATTTTGTTGCGTGTCGTAAGTTGACTCTCGGCACAACTCAACTTCATCATCGGGAACATACGATTTGTTTAAATCTGACAGTCCTGTCTCGTAAGAAGATTGAACGTACGAATCATCTTGATTACTATCCGCCACGTACGAAACGCTTGAATAATCATTTGAATATTCACTAAACAAATAGTTACCGTCTCAAAACGACATAACGAACGAATAAAAAGTGTGATATTTTGAGAGAAAAATACGTCTGAGATTTACAGAGATCGAAAGCGTTATCGAAAGTGTTATCGAAAGCGTTCTTATATAGTTGAAAACGAATCTTGTGTCCCGTCACATTTGAAATTACTTATACGTGGCGTATGGGTCCATACGCCACGTATAGGCTTGCGTATGGAACCTATACGCAACATATGACACTATATGCCACGTATAGGCGTGCCACGTATTCCACGTATGGCACCATACGCTGCGTATATTCGTACCTGGTACAAAAACGCTTTAAAGGACGTCTGACACCAATACGTAGTGTATGGGCCCATACGTCACGTATAGGCTTGCGTATGACACCTATACGCAGTGTGTGGGCCTATACGCTGCGTATAGGCTTGCCACGTTTGCCCCGTATGAACCCATACGTTGCGTGTATTCGTACATGGTACAAAACACTTTAAAAGTACGTCTGACAACTATACGTGACATACGTGTCCATACGCCACGCATAGGTGGGACAAGTATTGGGCCATGACAACTATACGTGGCGTATGGACCCATACGCCACGTATAGTGCTCATGCGCCTAATACTTAGGACGCATGAGCACTATATGTTGCGTATGGTTCCATACGCCACCTATAGTGCTCATGCGCCTAAGTCTTGGGCGCATGAGCACTATACGTGGCGTATGGGCCCATACGCCACGTATAGTTCTCATGCGCCCAAGACTTAACCTTTGTTCAGGCGCACGACCTTTGTTCAGGCGAATGAGCACTGTTTACGCGCATGACTTGGAAAGAAAATAGGGTTACGTGGGTCAACTATTTTTTAAAATAATTTTTAGGTAAACTATAACTCTTACTTCATTTATATACATACTTACGTACACATAAATGTTTAGATTATTAAATAATCATTTCAACTAACTCGGGTTCCACGGTATCAGTCGGTTATGATAAAAATCTTGAAAATTATTCAGTTTAATCGTAACCGACTAACACCGATGGAATCCGAGTCAGTTGAAACGATTCTTAAGTATCCAATTCAGATATATGTATATATGTATGTAAATATTTACTGAACTAAGAATATATAATATTACCGAGTAAATTATTTGCAAGAAGAAAATGTTGAACCACATAACCCAAATTTCTTGTGATCTTAAATCGGACCATCAATCACAAACGAATGAATTTGAGAATTCGAACCTTTACGTTTTTTAGACGAGCGAATGCGTTGCCTCCCTTATATACATAACGGAAAAAGGGACCTATACGGGGCGTATAGGTCCATACGCCACGTATAGGTCGGTGTCGTATATGACAAGTGGGTAGGTCCCCGACTGCTGCACCGACAGCTATACGCGATGTATGGACCCATACGCCACGTATAGCTGTCAGGTGCAGCTGTCGGGGGCCTACCCACTTGTCATATACGACACCGACCTATACGTGGCGTATGGACCTATATGCCCCGTATAGGTCGACGACGTGGAATGTCAGACATTAATGATGCATTAATGGTCGATACCTATACGCCGGGCATGGGCCACGTATAGTCCCATACGCGGCGTATAGGCGGGTGTCGATTTAAATTTGTGGGTGTCCCTTTATTAGCACCCCTATAATATTACTTATAATAAATTAAATTTTAACTAGGTATTACTCCCCGCGCTTCGCAGCAGGAAGACATATTAAGTAACCCTTTTGTTCTTGATTAATATTTTCATGAATTCAGAAGATGTCTTCTACTTGTCTTGTTTCATAAGATTATAACATACCCACAACACATGCATTTAAAAAAATACTAAATTCAAAGAGATGAAGAAATGTGACCTGACCTAGATAGACCTCAAATGAGTGATATTCTTTTTCTTCAGCTGAAACGACCAGATATGTCTCATTTAGCAATTCATCTTCTTTACCTTCAAATTCATAGTTTCACCAATTGATCTGATAACAATGAACCCACCGCCATCACATGATATGGAGCAGAATCTATAGCGAACTATTACCTCACAGCCTTCACATAACGGGCAAGATGTTTCACCAAGGGAGAGGATCACAGGCATTGGTGACAGCTGATAGTTAAACTAACTTATCATCCAAATCTAATTGATTGCAACATATATAGATCACAAACTATAAGTTAGTGAGTCAATCAAAATGGATAACCGGGGCAAGATAATAACCTCACCTTGCATTTGTCTAAGCCGGCCAGCATGCAAAACAGAAGCCACCATCTTGGTACTTGGAAACCTTTACTAAGCAAAATTACATAAAATTAAAGTGAAGATAGGGAATGAAAACCTAATAAACTAATAATCTTCCAAAATTCAAAAGCAACCCACTTAAGAAATCAAGCAATGTTAGTCTTGTAACAATTCCATCGAATTGACTGATGAACCGAGAGTCCTCGCTTTCCTATGCTCTTTATAAAACAGAGTAAACAACTATAACATCACTAGTAATTACAAGTGTTGGCTTTTGAACAATACCTTCACCATGGTGTTCTTCATTATCATTGCTATGAACAGAATCTTCACATCCGATTGACCCACCTGCCCTGTTATCTTTCCAATATCTTTTAACCTACTTCACATCTAAATGACTATCTCTGTTGATAATTTTTCATTTGAGGTGAGAAGGGGGGGGTTATAAATATCTCTAGAACCACATATTTAAGCAGCTCATAATGTAGAAATTAATTAAAAACCAAATCATGTGCTTTTTCATATCATCATGGCATAAGGGGAAAGAAAGGGTAAGGAGAATAGGAAACGCAAAGGAAGAAACAAAAGAAACACTAACCACCGATGTTGGTACGGATATGGATCGTGAAACTTCACCACTTTGTTCAGCATATATGTAAGAATGATAAGTAAACATGACTGGAAGTTAAATATCCAGATTACGTTACAACTTCCAAACAGAGATAAGAAGCACTAACCATTTGCAGCCTTAGCATAAGGTGAGTAAAGTAATTAGGTCATCGAGCACTTTATCTTGTACATGCAAATTCAAATCAGCAACCTTCCTGATCAAATCTCACCAAAAGAAGCCATATTCCACATTCATTAAAGGGATAAAAAGTTCAGGTGTTTTTCATATGAGCCTGGCATAAGGGGAAAAGAAAAAGGATAAAAAGAACATAAAAGGTAAAGAAATAAACATAAAGAATTAACTACATGCTATAAATGGGTGTAGATAAGAATTTTGAAACTTGTCTGCGGTGCTCAACAATATCAAAATGTATTGGGAAAGAAAAGTAAGTATGAGCAGGAATTATATACCAGCTTGGATCATATCTTTCATACAACAGAGATAAGAAGCACTGACATCTACAGCATCAACATACTAAATAGTTATAGCAACAAATACTTATCGGAGAACTGATAAATAAATGGACCTAGGCTATACAGTTGCGCATAGCGTTGAACAACTGCGTAAAAATAAGGGTATGAATAGATGCGTGAGTGTTAAGTAAAGAGCAAAATGTAAGCATTTTGAAACCTGAGTCTAGCACGGTTGGTGAAAATTCATGTTTCATTATTTAATAAAATAGTAATAAACACATCATTACCTTCCAATCAGAACTCCCCAAACCTTTCAGAAGGGCTGGTGTTATCTTTCAACCCATCCTTACGAGGCAAGCTATCAAGACCACCACCGGATATAGAATACGTTGCTTTGACAGTCTTCAGCGCTGCAAGGTAACTGGAAGCTCTTTATTCCGTTTTTCATTGTGCCTACAGACCCCATGGCCACTACTATCTGCACACTGCAAAATCAATTTAAATAAACAAAAAAGCTAATGAGCTAAAGTTGCAGTAGAGATAAACCTCCAGATATGAACCTGCCATTCCATTAGAAACCTTCATGGGGGTATAGAGTTCGGTGGAAACTGCTCCAAATATTGATTGTGAACCTTCTTGAATATGATGAGCAATATATAAAGAAAGAAAAGTTACAGACTTAAGTAGATCACAACTTTTATAATAACAGAGATAAGCATAAAGTGAGTAATTAACCAATTATCTATAGTTATTTGTTTGACTTCCTAGTTTTATTAAAGATTATAGATAAGCTATCTTTTAAGCTATTTGATATAAGCATGTTCAGTTCCAAGATTGCACCCCAATGACCCAAATCACCTAATAATCATTTCAATAATTCAACTCACACCCAAAGCACCAAACCAATTCAAAAGATCAACTATCAGTATTTTCTCCCCAATTAGATGCAAAGTTGAATTTCCACAATCAATTACTTAAGCAACCACAAGAGACAAAACAACAAACACTTGGTGTGCAAGAAACCAAACCCAACATCCCCAATCAAACTCACCCAATTCCAACAAACCCAATGATCAACAGCCACTAAAACCGATTTAATCAGCACAAACACACCCAAAATTCCAGTTTTTCAAACCGAAACTCAGGCAAAAAGAAACCAAAATCTTACTGTTAGCAATTGACAGCACACGAGCATGAATAAGACTTTCACAGTGATCACAAAACGTTTGAGACAAAATCTCCTCAATTTCTTCACGCCCAAATCCCTTCAAAATCGACAACCAATCTTCTTTCATACCCATCTCCTGACAGTGTGGCGATCGGAGCGTTTACAGCCATGGAGAAGGGGATTCTGGTATCGTGCTGGCGATCGGCCATGGAGAAGGGGATTCTGGGCCGGTAATGCAGGAGGTGAGAGCTCTAATTTGTGTAATCGCTTCAGGGGATTAGGGTCTCTTTTAGGGTTTGGTGATGATGATTTGAAGATGGTGATGGTATGGAGGCCGGTTTGAAGATGGTGATGGTGTGGAGGTCAGTGGCACTGTAGCCACCGACATAAGGGATTAATATATATATAGAATTAAAGGGTGTACTTTAATGATCATGACTACTTGAATGGTGAGTTCTTTTTCAAAAATGTTGTATTAGAAAATTTTATTTATTAAAATGGGTGTTTTGAATAATATTTATCAAAATGGATATTTAGTGAAAAGTTTCTATTTCTTACTCATAACCTTATTGGGTAAAAATATTTATGTTTAAAATAATATTAATTTAAATGGAGTAAAGGACATGTTTTAATAGAATAAAATATTACTAGTGCATCTGTTTTAATAAAACTTTGTTTAAATGTAAGTTTTGCTTTTTACATTCTTTTAGATTTACTTTAAAAATGTTTTTTCTACATAGGAAAGTTTGTATTTTCTCATCAATCCTTTTTAACAAAAGTAAACACATTTTTCGTTACTCGTATCTTTTAAAGATATAAATACTTTGAAAACATTGTTAGAGCATTCATAACAGTTCCCCATATTAATGTGAGTGTGTACTCTATATTATAAGGGATAATTATAAGTAGTTATGAGTAATTGAGAGATAAGAAATATGAGAATTGTATCGTGATTCCTCATGTTTGAAGAAACACGGTATAACCCTATAAATTTTTTAATATTTTAAAAGTAGTTGTGAGTGGATGATAGAGAGGAGATAATGATAAAGATTTAAAAAAATATTATTTAACTAAAAGAGATTGTAAAAAAGTAATATTTTTAATGTAAACTAGATTTAAATGCCGCGCGTTGCTGCGGCCGTGCAAGTTTGCGTTTTCTGCTACTAAACGGTTTTGAGAGTGCTGGAGGGCATGCTACAGCAGATAACTAAATACATGTTGGTCTCTACTGTTAATTACGATTTAGGGGTGGGGGCAAATAGGTAATTACATAAATAGTTCAACGAAGAAAATATTGTGATTACATAAAACAGATTATGAACGGCTACTCTACTTACCACTTTGATATGGTGGTTGTCAGCTCCGCGTTCCTTGATCATGTCAATGGCTGTAACTATTGTGCCACCTAAATATTACTAAAATACGGAAAAATATGAAATAATTGGTGAAAATAAAATTAACATAAAGGGCAGGCTTCAACGTATGAGCAGAAACAAACAAAAAAGAAACTTACCTGTTGCTAGCATAGGATCTACAACAAACACTCGAGTTCCTTCAGGAAACTTTTCAGGCAACCTACATCATTTTTAATAAAAATAACTACCTTATTGATAACATTAATAAGTATGTTGTTATAAAACTTACTTAAATATATGAGATATCATACTCATCTTAAGGATCTCAAAAAGGATGTTTCCGTAATATAAATTAGTTTTAACTTTTATGTTAGATATTTTATAATACACGACTTGTGAATTTTTGGAGTAAAATGGTGGAGTGAATAATATTATACCAAAATTACACCATTCTGGTTTCACTTGGAAATAATTATAGCAAATTTCACACCGTTTTGATGATTTGATGCTAATCATAGATGGTCTATAGTATCAAAAGCCATATATGGATCTAACTCCAAAAATCAAAGGAAATCATCAAATGATACAATATCATAAAACTTTTGGTAGATTCCTAGATAGCATCTAAACATGATGAAGATATGTTCAGACTTCAGTAATAAGTAATGACCCTGGTTGGAATTCTTACTTGTTCAAATATACCGTCGGTTGAAGAGTCTTCTCGTTTCTGCTAACACATTCATTTAAAAATAAAAGTAAAAATAAAAATGAAAAACAGATATATAAAAAATTGACGTTAAATGTGAACCTTATGTAAAATTGTCATAATAAATACACTTGGCGATTAACATATGACATATTGTCATTTAAATTATTAATTACGTAGGTGGTATGTCTTGGTTGCCGGTAAGATTGACGATGCATGCTCTGCAAGAGCAAGACCAGCTCTCAGGATCGGAGCAACCTGCAAATGTGGCCTATGAGTTAAAAATAACAAATGACTATCATGCATTTATGCCTTTATCATGACCATATTTGGAATTCAGGATGGAAGATACCGAACAATTCTAGAATACAACCAAGTCTTTTTGAGAAACGCTAGACCAATACGCACACAAAAGACGTGTTTTAACTGAATCATAGTGAAAGGACACTAAGATATACTAACCGCTACAGGTTCTCGTGGATCAATAAATTCGACCTCAGCAACCCCGAGTGGCGACTGAATCTCCCTTGAAACTGTAGGTTGCATAAGATGATAGACTTATTTTACTACAAGTTTCATGTATGCCAAAAGCTAATTCATAAATATTTTACTACAAGTTTCATGTATGCCAAAAGGTAATTCACAAAGACAAATGTAGGCATCTCAAATTTATATAATGGAACATGATAAATTTTGACTTTTCTATCAACTCTGTTCTATCTTTATTTATTATCTCTAATAAACTTTTGTTGTGTATATAAAAATAATGGAATACTCTATACCAGCCAATCCCTGGATGCTTCATACATAAGCAACCTTCTATTCAACTTTGGCATTCATTAGCAACTGAAAAACAGTAAAAAATTATAACTTAAGAAAAAAATTATGTACCTTAGATGCGGAAGCAAGGCCAGGTTTCATGTATGGCTCATCCTCAAAAACATCAAGACCAACTCGGAACATGGGATTATGTTTCAAATGCTCCACAAGAGCTTCTTCATCAACCACTGGTCCTCTGCTACAGTTTATAAGGATCGCTTCCTGTGTGTTTAAGTTCAAATAAATTAGCCATTTTAGCTTATAAGAACTTAGTATAATATAACTCTTATACTTTGGTTTGAGCTTACCTTCTTCATCTTTGAAAGCCTTTCTTTGTTGATGAGATGATAAGTTGTTTTGTCCAATATTGGATGTAGACTTATCTATATGATCATACGCAAAAACACATCAAATAGAGAACATATTATAATGAGACCAATAGATTATGATAACACATTTAATGATTTCTTACCTCAAAATATGATAATTATCTTACCTATAACCTGTAACCAGTATCTAGTACTTTGTGATTATCTTAAATGTAAATTGTACCCATCAAACTTTCATAGGTGAATAATACAAATAAGGTTCTATATTCAATAAACTTATTGATTGGATATTTGATCAGAATATGTTTTGGTGTATATGAAGCACAGGATCTTACAGATGAGGAAGCCATCCATCGTATAAGCCAGCCCTCATGAACCCATCGGCTTCAACTATCCTTCGAGAAGCAGCAACAGAAAGTGCTGCTGCTAACTCTGTTGTGGTCTCTGTAAGCACACCCTATGCATATTATATTCCCAATTGTTAGTTTCGTAAAAGAACAAAATATTAAACTATGCCAACAATTCCGTTACAGTGACAAAATAACAGCCGATAGAACGTTAAAAACCTCTATGTTATGTTTATAAAAGTTGCGGTGAATTTGATTTTAATGTTGTTTAAAAGACCATTTGATAGGATAAGTTCCTGATAAAGAACAACAATTCATCATACCACCATGGATTTATATGTTACATCAGTTCCATCCATAGACAAGTCACACTTGATTCATGAAATTTTCCTTAATTCTACAACAAAACCAGTTTTATTAGATATTCTAACAAAGTTGAGTAAACTTGTTCATTTTTTTCATCAATCAAACAAATAGAGACCGATTTCAAAAACAAAAAATGGATCCATCTGACCTAGAAAGTGAAGTTTTTAGCATACGAGTGAATAGAATGTCTTTTTCCATTATGGATACATAAATTCTTGAACCCGAAGGACAACAAAACTCACAGGTGTGTTTCCAACAGCAACACCATACTTGGTTGCTGCATCAACATCAACATTGTTGTACCCCACAACCATGTTGCTAAAGGCCTTCCCTCCTGCTTTGCTCAATGCTGAAAACAATGTTTCTCCCCAATCTTCTGTCAACTAAAAATACAGACATCAAATTAGATTAACAAATCTTAAACAAAAAACACACACAATAATACCTTTGCCATCCAAAAATTGCTTTACAAACAACTGGCGCCTCAGGCTTGTTATCAAGAGGACCTGAAACCTGAATGTGGCTAAGGAATGCTTCATACCCGTATAAACATCAGCTTAATACCCAATGAAACATAGAACAGAATACATAGACAGATAGATCATATATAAGAATGTTAGCAAAATTTGACCAAAATGCTACATCAGAAAACAACCATATATTCATGTAAGTAATTATCAAATGCTTTGATGGATACAGTTGCTACTAAATCGACATGACGATCTTCAATCGGCTTCAACAAAAAAATGGTACTGAAATGATTTGCAGCATCACAATAATCTTCAAAGAGGCTTCTTAACGCAAGCTTCCCAAATAACAAATTATATGATGACTCCAACATCCTGCACCACTAATAGTTCACTATAATCACAAGTTCACAACCAAATTTCCATTTGATTTCCTACGATAAATAAACCCTAATAACAACAGAACCAAAGAATATGAACAAAAGGGTTCAAATCACTGTTGCAATTTATGTGAAACTGAATCACAAGAACAAAGAACACATTTAGAAAGTGTTGTAATCATAATCCTTGTTGGATAATCGAGCTTGTAACATGAATTAACATATCGAATGATGTAGTGAGACCTTGTGCGAGCAGCAAGAGGGGGAAATCGAAGAGCGGTGGAACCAAGACCACCGGCGGTGGGGGTCCTTTGGTCGATGATAATAAAGCGCCCATTTACATGTCCAAAAGATGCTTTTGGCGGTCGAATTCCGACGAAGGTTTCCGGTGGTGCAAATCGGAGAGGGGTGCTGTGAAGATGCATCGGTGCGCGGAGGGAGGGCACCGATTTGGTGAAAACCTCTTTCTCGAGCTCCTGTAATCGCTTCAGGGGATTAGGGTTTGTTTTTGTTGATGATGATGATGATTTGAAGAGGTGATGGTGTGGAAGTCGGTGGCGATGATGATGATTTGAAAAGGTGATGGTGTGGAAGTCGGTGGCACTGTAGCCACCGACATAAGTCTTTAATAAGAATGATAATATGATGATGAGAATAGAAAAACTAATGTGAATGCTCTTAACTAACTTAAAAGAAGTAAAAAGAAAAAGAAATTAAATAGAAACTACAAAATGATTTGTTAGAACGTCTTGTAAAATATCATATGAAACAAATAAAAATAGTCAATAATTTATTAAATTCTAGTAGAAACGTCTTATTGTTTACTATCATTGTGTTTTACAAATAGAAGTATATAATGATGTTATCTCACCGATGTATTTCTTTCAAGATAACACAATAGCTATCAAAAAAACACAATGGGATATTGTGTTATTTGTTATTGTTTTTAATATATTAAATTAATTAGTTGTTAATTTATTATTGTATTTTAAATAGTATAAATACATAACAATGTTATTTCACCATTATGTGTTTTTAGAAATCATCATTTAGAATAAAACAATAGTGTTAAAAAGACACAATAACTAATAAAATGACACAATGAATTGCATAAAGACACAATGACGAGTGTTGAGCTTAAAAATATAAAACCAATTATTGTCTTTTTATATAATAATATCGTATGCGTTTTAAAGATAAACATGGCTTGGTTTCACGAATAAAAGGTAGTTCATACAATTCTCAACCTTGTATGAAATTCACAATTACAAATCATAAGCTTATAATTTCACGTTCAAATGTAGATGCTACCCATCATCCCTCTTCCAAGATTATCATAACATTAACATAACATAAATCACACCATTAATTCATCACAAATTAAATAAGTTTCATCCAATTAGAATGATAATAAGAGTTTAATTCATAATGAGCTTGAATATAACAAAAACAAGATAGAAGATATATATCAAATAACCAGTGAAATGGAACAATCAAACGGGTGATCCATACTGGATGATATTTAGACAATCCTGAGATTATTCCAAGCGTCGTATGCACCTCCTGAACCTCTCAAGTCTCTTTAAGTCTTGATTCCCGACAGAATTTAATAGTGTAACCTTTCACCAAAAGCTCCCCAAAATGATAGGCTTAAGCCTATATTTATATGATTTTTAGAGTGTTTAAGCACGCCCCGTACTATTACAATACTTACAAAAGTTTGTCGGTTCATGCATGCAGGGGTGGTCGAGCATGACCTCGTGTTTGAGGTGGGGCACGGCCCTGTGCCTTATATGGCACTGCCCTGTGCTTGCTTTTGGTGGACAATACTTTTTGTCCTATTAGATGAAACACGGGGGTGTGCTAATTTAAGCACGATGGTGTGTTTTAGGCTGGGCATAAGAGAATGCTTAATGAGGCACGACATTATGCTTGGAAGCTAGGTTTTCTTCAAATTCTTGTTAAGTGTATTTCTTTTGTCCATCTTGACTCTTTGAATACCTGAAAACACAATCTAACACTTTTAAGTTTATTTTTATCATTTTAAACAAGATAATAAGGCATAATTGATATGCTTTTAATTTTGATATGTTTTTGTGTATAATTTAGAGCATATAATCAAGCTTAACAAAATTTGGGCTCATTTTAGTTTATTTTACAGATGATCTCAAGCCGAAGTTTCACATATTGAACTCAATCGAACCGACTCGCAAGCCAAAACGAGCCTTTTATGTATATAATATATAGTTTTATTTTTTAAAAATAAAACAACAATTTAACTTTTTGTTTGATCGTATTACTTTACAACATATTAAAAAAGTCGTGACAACCCTAAATCTCAGGTTAACCTCATTCCTTTAACTTAACATTTTCCTCGTTATGATTTTAGTAAATAATAATAATAATTATTATAAATAGATAATCATTATTGTAATCACCAACTAAACAAAATTTAAAAAAAAACTCGAGAGACACCAAGTGTTTATAGTTGATTTTAAATGTTTGTAGTCATCACATGTGCATCCGACCCAACCTGAAAGCCTACTAATGACCTTTATCATGTAAAATAATATATAAACACCATGCAAAACCCAACCCTAACCCCTACTCACCCAAAAATCATCCCCACAACCTTTATTGTAGCAGAGATCCGACGATCTCCGGAGATCTAACCGTTGAATCGATCCCAATTTTTTACAGGAGCTTCTAGAAACATAGTGAAGGTTTTCACCGTTGGGATTTTTATTTTAAGGCCAGGAAGCCTGATTTTTATTTTTTTGAATAGAGCAGAGCACATGGGTCATACTTGTTTAAACCTGTGGACTCACAAACTTTATGTTGACACGTTTTAGCATGTTTCTCAGGTCAAAAGAACGCATAAGGTTAGGAAGTCAGCTAGGGATGTATTCATGGCATACATTATATCTCAAACATTTTATTTTGTTAAATATTATCAACTTTTACGGTTTAAACGTATGTCGACATGGTTTATTGTTGACTTACTGTTTTTGAAACGCTTTCGCAAGTATAAAACACTTATGGTTGATTTAAAAGTCTGATTTCTTAATTAGATATTTTGCAATTATTGATTCTGGTGTAACTGGTGCTATCTGAGATTCTGATGTGTCACACGCCTGACGGTATAACCCCGTTAGTAGATTTTGAGGGTGTGACAGATTGGTATCAGAGCCAGGTTGTATTGTTTGGGATGGTGGGGCAAACCTCATCAAAAATGGTGAGTTCCCGGGGGTGTTCAGAAGGACACCTTAGACAAATCCCACATCCATTAATGGGATGGTGGGGCAAAACCTCATCGAGGATGATGAGTCCAAAGGGGGGTGATTGTAATACCCTAGGTAAATCCCACATCGGTCGTGGACAGGAGAGATTCCTGGTTCATAAGAAATGTCTGGTCTCTAATATCACCAACGCGTTTTGGGCGCATTGGTTGTGGATGAGAGGAGAACTCCATAGTTAAGCGTGCTCAGGTGACAACAATCGAGGGATGGGTGACCTCCCTAGGAAGTTTCACATGGGTAACTAAAAGCAAATCCGTGAGCTCCTTATAGGCAAAATGGACAATATTGGTGATACGAGAGGACGAGTGTTACAGAATGTATCAGAGCATTAGTTATAGCAAACTAAAATGTACATTTCATTTACATTGCATTTTAGACTATAGCTGGATTTGCATTAGTTACACACATGTAGATTATTAAGTTATACTTGCTTGTTTTGCTTGCTTTAGAACTATTTACTTTGGCGTATTCCTGTGAGCGTTCGACTACATGGATAGTATCTTCATCGTCATATGCTAAGTCTAAGGGAAAATGTCAGTTCGTCCTGATTTCTTGTTGTTATCGTATGTTCCTTAGCGCAAGTGACTCCGAGTTATTGTGAGTCACGAGAAGGTTAAATACGATTAATGAATTATCGTACCTTTTACATCATAAATTTTGAAATCGGATACAATACCATTGGTACTTGACTTAGATGGTTTACCGGGAGCATATTATGCCTCCTTTTGAATGCTTTTTCGAACAAGAGCTATTTCTATCATAGGTTCTTTACCTATGTTGCTACTTCCCTTCCTTGTCTTGTGTAGCAAGAAATAGCTGCACTGGCGGTTATCATAGACATTGGGAGATAAATTATCAGGGTTTACTTATGATAATACTATATTACCCATCTAACCTAAGTACATCAATGGTTTCTTATCCAAGTCAATGTTTTCCTTACTGATTCTTCGTACAAGCTTGGTTAATTTACCTTTGGTTTAGTGATAATATTTGTGACAACCCGAGTTTTCAGGTTAACATTATTTTGTAACTCAACCTCGTCTCACTAGATTATAATTGATCAATTTTATTGTTATTATATAATATAAGATTATTATTGTATTCATTGCTAGTGATTAAACTAGTAATCTAATTAATAAGGTGATAATTAAACTAATAATAAGTTAATTACTTGAATTCAAAGAAATAACTTCATTGTAATTCAAGAGAATTAGAGAGACCAAAACCAAAATATATTTTCTTATTTCAAAACCTTATAACCGTATATATCCCACCCTCCCTCACATCGATCACCCTCACCAAACACAACCCTAATTCCACCGAAAGTACCGTGTCGTCTCCCTCCTTCGAAACCATTACTGCAGCCGGCTAGCATCGCCTCCAGCAGCCTTTGTCACTGCAACCGTGAAGCGACGTGCGAGCCTCACCACTCCGGTTACCAATGCTGTTGGTAGTTTCGAACATCAACCGAATCATTTACATCGACTGGTATGATCCCTCGCTTGAGTGTTTATATTCTTTTCATCACTTATGCTCGAATGAGAGTTTCGGTTACGGTTGATCTGTTTTGGCTATGGTTAAGGGTTAAGGGTTGTATGTGTGGGTTTAATGAGGGTCGATGGCTTGTTGTTGTTGTTAATGTGTGTTCATGTTCTGCGTTTGTATGTACGTGTATTTTTCTGCGTATATATGTGCGCATATGTTCTGCGTATGTATGATGTTTTCTGCGTATGTATGTATGTATATGTGATGCGTATGTATGTATGTATACTTCTGCGTTAATGGATGCGTGCACGATCTGTTGAGTATGTAGGTACATATAAACGTGTGTTCTTGCATGTGAAATGTTATGGTGATGTGTGTGTATAGTTGTGAAACTCTTGTGTTAAATAGATGTATGTACCTGTGTTGTATGGGGTGAACCGATGGATCCAAGTGGAGTACGTGTGTGTGTGTGATGTGTGTGTTTCTGCATGTTGTATGTATGTTTAAGATTCTTAGATATTTTGTTAGGGTGGAGCATGAAATCGCAAGTCGGGGCTGTTTCATTTGGGTGTACCTTTTTGTGAATGCGAGTACTTGGTCGTGAGTGTGTATGTGTGTTTTTTTCTGAATGGGTTCATGGCTGCGTTTGAGGGTGTTCTCACATGTATGGGTTAGTTTATGTTGGGGTTAGGGTTGTGCTTAACGTGGTCCTGTTGTGTTCTTATGTGCATGTATTAGAATTGAATACTTAAGTGAGGGTGATGTGTATGTGGATATGTGTAGGTGGAATTATTTACATGGATCATGTGGGGGTGGGGACAGTGAAGCTACACGATTATGCATGTATATTTCATGTGGTTCTATCAGTTGGTGTATTGTAGTTAGTATATAAATATATAAACGGTGTATGGCCTTAAATAATGGATATTCATATGTATATTTGGTGTGATGTATGTGGTGCAAACGCTAGATATGTCTATAGATTCATATGAGTATATAAGATTATGAATGTGTTGAGTTTAGATCCGTTATATGAGTATATAAGATTATGAATGTTTTGAGTTTAGATCCGTACGTATTATGGTGATTGTTTTATGTATGCACTATTGGCATTTGTTTTGAGTATAGTAATCTCGAGCGGGTTGTGTATTATTAGGCGTATAAATTTATAGTAAAAGATTTTATAATCAAAAATATATATATAAAGAGTGCTTTATGTATGTGTTGGAGTATACATGAAAGATTGGGTTTTATGCTTGTCTGAACTTGCGAATGCTCGTGTTTGTTCGAGAATGTGGGAAGTGTCGTTGGTTTGCACCGTAACCGGGTCGTGAAACATGAAACTATACAATTTTTATGTTCATAATTAATAATTAATATTAATTATATATTAACTAAAATTCAGGTTATTCAGAAACCTAAATTCATGTTCTCCGTGTTAATTTGTTGTTGTGCTTTCAAGGTGAGTTTACAACCCCATTTTCATATATTTACTCTTTTTGGGGGAGAGAAACATGTGGTTTTTCAAATACGATACAATACTTTAAATTTCATAATACTGCATATACCTGATACTATGGTGTTATACTACGCCTCTTCGGACCATTAATATGTTACTAGCGAGGTGATTGTTAGTAGATCTACTAGGTTTGACAAACCCCGCCCGGGCTAGTCGTGCTAGCTTGACTGGAGGTCAAACGGGTGAATTTTTAGCCTGTTTTACAGTGTTGTGGTCGGGATTCCACAGCCGGGGCATACATTATTATTATTGCTGTCAGCTCGGTCACGACTTCATACACATAGTGACTTGTTGTAGGCTAACTACCTACTTGTATGCTTTGATTACTAAATCTGGGATTTCATAACTGTTAATTACTATTTTCTGATAAACCTGTGAACTCACCAGTCTTTGTAGTGATCTTAACATGTTTTCTCTCAGGTTGTTGATGTGGCACGTCTAGGAGTATTGCATCCATTACATATCATTCTGCATTTAGCTTTAAACTGATTTCATGATTTAAATACATTACATTTATTTAATTTGGTTTGGGCGCGTGTTTGCGCAGTTTAAACAGTCATTAAATGTTTTTCTGATTTCGCTTCCGCAATAGTTAAACATGTTTGGTTGGTTTCACCGTTATCCAGTAACTTATATGTTTTGTAATTAACGAGTCATTTGGTGTAACTGGTGCTTATCTGAGATTCTGGTTATGTCACACGTCTGACGGTAAAACCCCGTTCGTGAAAATTAAGGGTGTGACAATATCTTTGATACTTCTATCCTTGATAACACTCTATACTTGACAAGGTATGTTAGCTCAGATAGGAGGAACCAGGGGTGACCATGCAAAGCAAATTACCATTACGGGTGCACACGTAATTGTAATTTGTCATGCATGAGAAGTCTGGTGAACTCTGTCGGGTGATAACGGTCATAATCAGTATAAATTTTTATTTCTATACTTTGAGACATGAGGTCTCGGTTCTCATAAAACTTTACTATTAATATGGAAACAATTCTTCAATTCTACTCGTATGAAAGTTCCCATCTACCTCGAGCCTTAATGAGATTCATATAATGGCATTAATCCTAGGCTCTATGAGACGTTACTCATTCTAGCATTTTAGTGATCGTGTAATAATATTCATCAAAAATGTGCCAGATCTTCAAAAGTTGCAATAAAGTGATGATACTCTCTGCGCATGTAGTTCTTGTTCATGGGTTGATCTTAATACTTAGAGTTTTGGTAATTTGAGCGTTCATTTTTCATTTGATATTTATTATGTTTAGGCGTATGTTACATTTGTTTGTTCCCCGTGGTGGGATCCAATTGGATTTTTCTAGGCTGACTACATTTAGCATAGGACTGAATAGCAAGATATTATGATGACCTCGTCCATTGCATCTCCGCCTTTCCATTATAAACAACAAGTGCAACTATCATCATCATAGGTCGTACAACAAGAACATCTAAGAGCACTATGCGAAATTTGGCCATACCTTCAAGAACTGTCGTGTGAACATACCGGCCAAATTTCCTCAGCCACAAGAAGCACAAAAAGGATATTATGAGTGCAGAAAACCTATGCAATTAAAAGTAAACTATCCAAGGGTCAAGAAGATAAGAAACCGATAGAAATGGTAGTTCTGCTTCAGCATTGTCTCATTCGAGTATCGATTGAAATTTCATACCCAGTGTAGTTCTTACCCGCTTAAGTTCCAAAATCTACCATAGAAGTAACTGATGGTAGAACTATAACCGTCACCCAGGTGCTTGGCAGTTGTCATCAAGGTTGTCTAGAAATTCGTTCGATATAAATTTTATTCCCATTACCCATGGTAGCTTCGATGTCATGGTCGAAATAGATTGGTTATTGAAAACCAAACAGAGATCATTTGTGGAAACAAACTGATTAAGTTACCTCTTTCTAGTGATGGGATCCTTACGGTAGAAGGTGACAAGTTTGGTGTTGTGGTGGGCATCATCTCATACGTGAAAGCGCATAAATGTCTCAAGAAAAGGAATTTCGCTCTATTGAAACTAGTTACAGAGAAGAAGGCGGATGAGAAGTGTATTGAAGATATTCCAGTTGTCAGATGCTTCACGGAAGTAGTTCTAGAAGACTTAACTAGCCTTCCTCCACGCAGGCAGGTGGAGTTTCAGATAGAGTTAGCACCAGGAGCTGCTCTGATCGCTTGGATGCCATACCATTTAACACCAAACGAATTACAAGATTTGTCTAAGCAATTGCAGGAATTGCTGGACAAGGGATTCATATATCCCAGCTCTTCACCTTGGGGAGCTCCAGTGCTTTTTATGAAAAGGAAAGATGGAACCATTAGAATGTGTATTGACTACCGGGAGCTGAACAAAGTGATGATTAAGAACAGATATCCACTCCCACGCATCGATAACCTGTTTGACTAGTTGCAAGGATCAAGCTACTATTTCAAGATTAATCAATGATCAGGTTATCATCAGTTACGGGTTTAGGAGGAAGATATCTCGAAGAGGGAATTTTGGACTCGCTATGGGCACTATGAGTTCGTGGTAATGCCTTTTGGACTGACCAATGCCCCAACAGTTTTCATGGACCTCATGAACCGTGTATGCAAGCCTTATTTGGATAAGTTTGTTGCTGTCTTTATTGATGACATATCTCAGAATAAGGAAGATCATGAGAAACACTTGAGAATCATTCTATATTTGTTGAAGAATGAACAACTATATGCAAAGTTCTAAAAATGTGACTTTTGGATGCGGGACGTGCAATTTCTTGGGCATGCGGTGAACGAAAGGGGTATACATGCGGATCCTTCAAAGATTAAAGCAATCAAGTACTGGCCGGCACCGAAAACGCCTACTGAGGTGCGAAAATTCCTTGGTATGGCAGGTTATTACAGACAATTTATTGAATGATTCTCAAAATTGGCATAACCTTTGACTACCCTAACTCACAAGGGAACCGTCTATCGATGGGCCAGCAAAGAGGAAACAACGTTTCAGGTGCTCAAAGATAAACTCTACGGCTCGTCGATCCTAGCTTTACCAGAAGTAACTGATGATTTTTTTGTTTATTTTGATGCATCCATCCAGGGTTTGGGATGTGTACTGATACAACGCAATAAAGTCATAGCTTATGCATATAGACAGCTCAAGGTGCATGAGAAGAACTACACAACACATGATCTGGAATTAGGAGCTGTAGTATTTGCTTTGAAGATCTGAAAACACTATTTATATGGAACAAAGTGCACGATCTATATAGATCACAAGATCCTCCAGCACATTATGATCAGAAAGAGCTGAATATGCGGGAACGACAGTGGCTGGAATTGCTTAATGATTACGAATGTGCAATCAAGTATCATTTGGTTAAGCCTAATGTGGTAGCTGACGCCCTCAGTCGAAAGGAAACACCGAAGCTCATCGGGTGCGCGCATTACAAATGACCATCCACTCCAATCTGACAGTGCAAATCAAGGCTGCTCAATTTGAGGCCTTGAAAGTTGAAAACTTGAAGGCAGAATCCATGCGAGGCATGGAGAAATAATTAGAGATCAAAACCGATGGAATCCCTTATTTCATGGAACGGATCTGGGTACCACAAAATGGGAATTTACGAGAGCTAGTAATAGATGAAGCTCATAAGTCACGTTACTCAAATTCATCCGGGTTCAGACAAGATGTACCAGGATCTAAATGAGTTTTACTGGTGGCCAAACATGAAAGATGGGATTGTCACATATGTAAGCAGATATCTAACTTTCTCTAAAGTTAATGTAGAATACCAAAGGCCATCTGGTTTACTTCAGCAACCGAAAATTCCAATGTGGAAATGAGAACAGATCTCGATGGACTTTATCATAAAGTTACCCAGGACTCCCAGCGGATACGATACCGTTTGGGTTATAGTAGTCCGCTTAACAAAATCCGCGTAATTTCTTGCAATCCGAGAGACGGATCGAATGTAGCAACTGACACGAATTTACTTGAGGAAAGTAGTCTCTCGGCATGGTGTACCAATATCTATCATATATGATCGTGATGCACAATTCACTTCTTATTTCTAGCGCTCTTTGCAGCGATAATTGGGGAAGAGGCTAAATATGAGCACTACGTATCATCCGCAAACTGATGGTCAGAGTGAGCATACGATCCAGACACTGGAAGACATGTTGCGTGCCTGCGTGATTGATTTTGATAGCAGTTGGTAAACCCATTTACTATTGGTTGAGTTCTCTTATAATAATAGTTATCACACCTCAATTAAGGCCGCTCTATTTGAGGCACTATATGGACGCAAGTGTCGATCGCCTAATTGTTGGGTAAAAGTCAAACAAAGCCAACTTATGGGTCCTGAGCTTATGCATGAGATGACTGAGAATATCGTGCAAATTTGTAACCGTATAGCAACAGCACGTGATCGACAGAAGAGTTATGCTAATAAACGTCGTAAACCATTGGAATTCTAAGTTGGTGATAAGGTACTTCTAAAAGTCTCACCTTGAAAAGGTGTAATACGCTTTGGAAAGCATGGAAAATTGAACCCTAGATATGTTCAGCCATTTGAGATTATCAATCGGGTTGGCCTAGTAGCCTATCAGCTGAAATTACCTGAAGAGCTCAGTGGAATACACAACGTGTTTCACGTGTCAAATCTGAGGAAATGCCTAGCCGATGAATCACTTGTCGTTTCATTAGAGGAACTGGAAATCGATGAACAGCTTCGTTTCGTTTAAGAACCAGTGGAGATTATGGATAGAGAAGTCAAAACCCTAAAGCGTAGCAAGATTCCCATTGTACGTGTTAGATGGAACTCAAAGCATGGACCGGAGTTTACCTGAGAACGCGAGGATCAAATGAAGAAGAAGTACCCATAACTGTTTAAAGATCAGACATCCACTTCTTAAGGTATCATTTAATATATATTCTCTTTCAATTTCAAGACGAAATTCCCTTCAACAAGGGGATGTGTCACAATTCTCATGAAACCTTAAGTTTCCTTTATTTTGGGGTTTGTGTCAGAAATTTCAAAAACTCCATCCTGAGTAAGCTTATGAACACTCCACTCTTTTGTTATTATTGTTAAACCTGGTGTTCTTTGTGAACCTGATGTTCTAATTTTTAGGACGAAAATTCCTTCAACAAGGGGATGATGTGACAACCCTAAATCTTAGGTTAACCCCGTTCCTTTAACTTAATATTTCTATCATTATGATTTTATTAAATGATAATAATTATTATTATAAATAGATAATCATTATTGTAATCACCAACTAAACAAAATTTAAAAACAAAATCGAGAGACTCCTAGTGTTGATAGTTGATGTTAAATGTTTGTAGTCATCACATGTGCATCCGGGCCAACTCAAAAGCCTACTAATGATCTTTATCATGTAAAATAGTACATAAACACCATGCAAAACCCAACCCTAACCCCCACTCGCCCAAAAATCATCCCTCACAACCTTTATTCCCATTTTAAAGAACATTGTAGCAGAGACCGATGATCTCTGAAGATCTAACCGTTGAATCGATCTCAAATTTCTATAGGAGCTTCTAGACACATAGTCAAAGGTTTTCACTGTTGGGATTTTCATTTTAAGGCAGGAGGCCTGATTTTTATTTTACGAACAGAGCAGTGCGCCTGGGACATTTTCCGGCGACTGCTAAGCTTTTTGGAGGTGGATACGGCAGAAAATGGTGGTAGCAAGTGGAGGTGATGATAGAGATCTAAGATACGGATGCGTGGCCACTTGAATCACTCAATTTCGAGTTCGTTTGATATAGTTTTGACCTCCATTCATATTTACTCCAATTCGGGTAATGATCATAGAAAAAGGGTTTGGGTATAAGTCGTGTGGTTTGGGTTTCTCTAAAACTTATGAACGTATAAAAATTACTTTGATGAGTTTTCAAACTTTTCTTAGTTGATAACATGGTCTTGTAAAATCATTGAATGTTGTTAGGATGCACGTTAGGTCTAGAACTTGATTTTTTCTGATTTTGACAGATTCTGTTAACCAACCTATGCACGTTGAAACTTGATGATAATAAATTCAATCACTGAGTTTCTTGGGTCCAAATTGTGTATTTTCTAATTTAGTTTCCAGAAAGTTCAACCACATTTAAATTGGACGTGTAAAACTCAAGTTATTGCCTTTTTAGTGAATGTAGGTCAAAACTGTTCTTTTTGACAGCAAACAAATGGTCAAGTGTTTTGATACATGGTTTTTAGTTTGATGAAGTTATGGTTAAAAATAATGATTTGGGAAGTAACCATATGAGTCTTGGAACACCTCCAAGTAGATTCAACTCAAAATAATATATACAAGATTTATAATGAATTCTTGTGTGAAGTGTTGTCAATGATTGATTTTATGCGTTGATTTTGTTGAACATTATGTGATATGACTTGGATATTGTAAAGATGTTTTGTGCACAAACTTATAAACCTATGTGGTATTGGTTTCATTGTCTGCCGTGCACCCTAAGGTGAGTTTTCACGGCCCCATTTTATGTTCTTTCCTTTTTGGGGAGAAAACATGCAAACACTATTTTTGTTATAGTTGTCAGTATTATTGATATCGCCTGTTATGTTAGTGTAGACACATTTGAAAGTCCTTACAGTATCAAATCGTTAGTAATGAGATTAGCGAGGTAACTCTGAGTAGTACAACTGGGTTTGACAAACCCCGCCAGGGCTAGTCGCGCTAGCTTGATTGGAGGTCGAACGGGTGCATAATTGACCTAACAGTTTCCACGGTCTGTGATAGACGTGGCGTAAAGGCATAAAACACACACAGTCAGCTTCGGTTTAAAACACTAAGTAACTTGTTTATAGGCTAGCTACGTATCAATATGCTTTATATACTAAACCATATGAAACACTTTCTGACACATTACTTGTTGTTTAAATCTGTGGACTCACCAAATTTATGTTGACACGTTTTAACATGTTTCTCAGGTCACAGGAACGCACAAGGTTAGGAAGTCAACTACGGATGCATTCATGGCATACATTATATCTCAAACATTTTATTTTGCTAAATATTATCAACTTTTATGGTTTAAACATATGTCGACATGGTTTATTGTCGACTTACTATTTTCAAAATGCTTCCACAAGTATGAAACATTCATGGTTGAAAAAGTCAGATTTCTTAATGAGATGCTTTGCAATTATTGATTCTGGTGTAACTGGTACTATCTGAGATCTTGGTGTGTCATACGTCTGACGGTAAACCCCGTTAGCGGATTTTGAGGGTGTGACAAAAGCTGTATTTCTATTCCTCCATAACTTTAAAGATTTGACCGGATACAAATTTATATATAAAAATATTTATAAACTATCACTATCAAACAGTTAACTTATTAAAAAGCGTAAACTGTCATTTTCGTCCCTGTGGTTTGGTGAAAATTACCAATTTAATCCAATAGTTTGTTTTTTCGCATCTGGGTCCCTGTGGTTTACAAATCTTGTCATATTCATCCAATCCGTTAACTCCATCCAAAATTTCCGTTAAATTAGGGGTATATTGGTCATTTTACATATATGTTTTTATTTTTCTTTTTTTTAAACCTGGTTTAATATATACTCTTTAAATACATTGTTATTTTAGTCCCTGTGGTTTGAGCGTATTTGCCAATTTAGTCAAAAAATAACCACCACACCACTACCCGTCACAAGAACCACCGAACCACCGCCACCACCCCATCAAAAAGCCACCAACACCACACCAGAGCGCCCATCACCACCACGCACATGGATCGTCGCTATCATATAAACCCCAAAAATCGACAATCAATATTGGACTTGTAACATACCACTTCGAAAATGCATATCAAACCCTACTAATACCTCTACAATACTCGTTTTCAAGGGTTTCATATACGTTTTTGTGAATCCAAGGATCTCAATTCAGGGATTATCAGTATTAAAATAAATCAATTCAATGATCGCGGAATTATCATTAATTGACGTTTAATTGTATTTATGATTATCGATGAACACAACCACAGATACACAGTAAACGCAGACTCAATAATTATTCAAACGTATTTCATTAATTATCATGTAATGGTTACAAAAGAATAATTAAGAATGACTATGAACAATGATTTCTGTGAATCGAATAATGTTTGATGTTGATGTGACGGCGGCTAGGGTTGCACGATGATGTAACTCTTGACAGCCATGATATTGCTTGACTGTGTTCTATCAAGACGTGAAACCTAGGACTCGTATTTATAGATGGTTGGAGTCAGTTAGGAAACACCGGATCTCTTGGGATTTGATATTGATTGGTTTGACTTGTTTGACTTGATGATATTTGAAATCACACAAGTATGCTGTTCTTCCGCAGGAGTCTGGTAGTCCGCAGAACTTTTGTTCTTCCGTAGATGACTTGGTATTCCGTAAAAGTGTTGTTCTTCCGTAGGAAATCCTTCGTCCGTAGGAGTCTTCACTTCATGGTCCCTTATCATCCGCAGGAATATTCACTTGGTGATTTGGTCTTGTAAGAAACATATCTACGGATTAACAATAATGTTCATCCGTAGATGTTTCTTACACTTGGTCAATTTCAGGAATCCTTCCAAGTATATTGTTTGTCCCTGTCAACAGTCACAAATCAACACACATATATATAGGTTAACCTATAGATTCAATACATATATATATATATATATATTGACTGTTACAAGTATTAATTACAAGACTTGATTCAAGTACTAAGCCTATACAAAATGATCTAGTCCTATACACTCTAGATCCAACAATACTCCCCCTTAGGCTTAGCTCCTTGTAATCAGTCCTTCAAAACTGCAAGCTCTTTTACTCTTCCTATCATCTTATTGTAGAAGTAAGATACAGTTGTCTTCTGATCATCGTACTTGTACTTGATCTTCATCCGGCTGATCTTCTTCAGTGTATCATAGCTCAGCCCCAAAATGTCTTCTTCAGTAGTGAGTGTTTCCACTACACTATCGTTATGCACAATTTCCAGCTCATCTTCCTCTGAGATTCTGAGCTCTGACACTTCATCTATTGTAGTTCCTTTAAGCAGCCCAGCTTCATGTTTTCTTCTCTTGTATGCCTTTGCATGCAATTTATCTATAACTTGAATTATGTGCACATAAAGGCAGAGATCATTCTGAGCTTTTTCATCTGATAACTTTGGAAAGAATTTGTCATGGAGATATGATGTATAGCTTGGATGTAACATTTTTATCTCCACGGGATTAAAAATCCTTATCTTTTCAGCCTTCTTTCCAGCATTTCTCAACAATACCAACTCTTTATTTCTTTCAACATATCCCCATTCGGTGATGGGATAAGAGAATTGATTTCCTTTGAGGCTTTTGATGGTTCTGAGCTTTTGTTGCATCCAACCCTCTTTAGCATATCATCATCTACAAGAGATGAGACTTCAGCTGTTCTTCTTTTGCTTTGTTTGATCCTTTTGTGCTCTTTATCATCTTTCTTTGCTTGTATGAGCACATCATCAATAAATCTGGTTTTCATTCCATTTACAGCTGCAGAGAAGTCTCTTCCCCTAAGATGGATTGGATAGTTGCATATGGGAATGCTTTGTAGATCCTTGATGTCTTGCTCCGGAAGATTCAATAGAGCTTCCACATCATGGAAGTAATGAATTCTTCCAGATGTCCTCTTGATTACTGCACAATCCCAGTCTGGATCATATTTCCAGGCCATAATCCTGTGTTCTTCCACAGAACTGGGAGTTGTGATATGGTCATACAGTTCAATAAGAGTAGATTTCATCTCAGTAATTTCCTGAACTGTTGTTCCCAGAGGCCATACCTTTCCAGGGATAACTGCCCTTGGCTCTCTGATCAGTTTTCCCTTTTCCTTGTGCTGATCTTTTGGTTCAACAGTTATTGGATCAGTAGCAAGTTTGCTTTGTTGTTCATGAGATGGATGTGGAGCCGTGGTTTTGAACTTAACACCAGTTTCTAGTTCCACTTTCATCACATGCTCCATCATCCTCCGCAGTTCTCCAGTAGATCTACCTTTGAACTCATGCGGTTTGTAATTGTGGCCCTATAACCAGCATGTCATGTTATACTTGGTCAGTTTGGCTGTGTCACAGTGGCCCAGATCTTTCTTAATTTTCTCTAATGACTGAAAGACTGTAAAGGCTTCATAATCACAGTTTGGGATTATGAATCTTGCAAATTCAAATTCTTTCAGTGCATTCTTCATTTCGGTTGAATTCATCCTCTCAACCATGTCATAAGGAAAACCAGGGTTGATGAGGGTCATGAACATGCTTGAATCAGGCCTCTCTTCCATAATGTCTGCTGTGGTTAGAAGATCATCGGCCTTTCCTCCCTTTTGGACAGTGGGGGACTCCATTTTGGTCAGCTCCTCCCATTCTTTATCACTTTCATCATCATCTCCGGATGATATCTTCACAGTAGACACATCTACTGAAGGTGAAGGTTCAGGGGATGGGAGCTTTTGCCTTTTTGGAGAGGCTTCTTCTTCTTATTTCTTCTTGATTGCACCCAAGTATTGTCTTTTCCGTGTATATAGAATCAATTTCTTTGGAGTTTCAGCAGTTGGTTTTGATGGTTCAACACTTGGGGCCTCTCCTTTTTCCAGATCAGAAATCTTCTTTTTCAACTTCTCTATCTCTTCATCTTTCTGTTTGATCAGCTGAACTTTATCATTTTGCTCATGTTTCAAGGATGCCTGCAACTCTTTTTCTTTTTTCAAGAGTGCATCAATTACTTCATGTTGCATGTTGCATCCTCTCTCAGCCTTTTCAGACTTGCTTCTTTTGTCATCAGCTCTTCATCTTTCTCTTGAATGATGCCTTTCAGCTCTTGTATTCTTTGCTTTCGCTTATTTGATTTGAGTACTAGCTTGTTGTACTCAGCAACCAAAAAGCTTTTGCTGACTGGAATGTCACTATCACTTAGGTCATCTTCATGATAAGCAATGACATCCTCAGCAATCTCTTGTATTTCCCTTTGCTCATCAGTAATTTGATTATCAATCATTGGAGATGTGGGCTCAGTATCGGCTGATGGCACTTGTTCTTCAGAGTGTGTGGGTGAGATGGGAACAGTGCTAGCTTGAGATAGTAACTCAGTCTCCCCTGAGTGCACAGAGTTTAAAGACTCAGTTATCTCAAATGGTTCAGTGCTAGCACTTTCGGTGATGCTTGTTTTGGAGAATCTGGTGGTTGTTGAATAGGGGATTGGATTTGGAGTGGAGAGAGAGGTTGAGTGTGATGAGAAGGTGATAGTGTTTGTTGTTGAACTGGAGATATTGGCTGAGTGTTTTTGGTAGATGATGATGATATCAGTTGTGGTGATTCATGGTGATGAATTGGTGATATTGGTTGGGTGTTGATGCTGGCTGGAGATTGTGATTGGTGAGGGGGTGTAAGGTTAGGTGATTGATGTTGAAGTGGTGGTGTTTGGCTTGGTGAGTGAGAGGCTTGTGCAGAATCAGCAGATGACTCTACATCTTCATCTACCCAAACCAATTCTTGTGGCAAGTCTGCTTGAGCATCCACCACATGTGCAAACATGGGCATGTCTTCCCCCTGATACTTTCCAATAATCTTGTTGAGCACTGATTTTCCCAGGTGGGCTTGTACAAACACTTCTCCAACTCTGTCCAGCCTTGGAAGTTCTGAGTTGATCACCAGTTGTAGAAATCTTGGGAACATGTACATTTTGTCATTCCTTTGAAGTTTGACTTGTTCACTTAGACAGTTAAAGATGTACTTGGAGTAGTTATATGTTCTACCCTCGAAGATCCCAATGATTCCTGAAGATATGTGTCGGGAAAATCTGTCAAGTCCTGACTTCCTGTTGGATATGCACTTCAGGTAGGTATGGCATAAGAATCGATACGGTTTGCACAGCCTACCCTTTTTTATCTCCCCTTTCTCAAAATCTCCATCGTACCCCATCAGGTTGAACACCTTCTCAATGTATTCATTCTCGAATACATCAGGGTTCCCTATCTCTCTATCACCCAGTTCCAGACATCGTCTGATTGTGCTTTCACTAATCCGAATACGCTCATTCAGTATTTCAGCAGCAATCACTTCCTCATCTCCTTGTTGTTCAACACGTGCAGAGTTCCAAAAGTCGATTATGTGTGCCTGATGGATCACAGGCTCTGCCGTTAAGGCATAGAAGAGCCTGGACCGTCGAAGATATCTTATGATATCTCGACATCCTTCAGCCGCAGGATCATCAGCATTTAGGAACGCGCACACATTGTGTTCCTTTGCGAATCTGTTTGCCATCTGTAAACAACAACGAAAATCGAGTTAGCATACATGAAGTCGAATCGTTTTAATAGCAATAACCGATTAACCAGTTCCGTACTGAAGATTAGAACATGATTTACCTTCGCAATAATACTAATCGATTACTGGATAATGTTGATTATGTTTTCTTGGAACGGATTTTTGAAAGTTTGAATGAGGGGGAAAGTGGGCGATTTTTTAGGTTAAAGCTGAAAAAGTGTTCTGAAAAATTGATTAATGAATTCTGAGTCAGACACCTTATTTATAACCGAACATATTAATTTCTTTTTATTAATTATGTTGGGCCCACTTCCATTTATTCCTTTCCGTATACCAAGTTTATTTCCAATGCATTACTTCTTCCGCAGAACACCTGCGAATCTTAACATCTGCGGATGACTTAACTCTGCGGATGCCTTAGCTCAAACAATGCATCTTTCTGCTAAACAGAAATTTTAGTACTACGGATGAGAAGAATTACTGAAACTTCTACGGATGCAGAAATTTCTTGTTACTTCTACGGATGAGAAGAATTACTGAAACTTCTGCGGATGCAGAAATTTCACTGTTACTTCTACGGATGAGAAGTATTACTGAAACTTCTGCGGAACTTAAAGTTATGTTAAAAACTTTAAATGTATGATGTCTACTGAGTAGAATCAATTGTTGATGTTGGACATTGTTGACTTTATTTGCATGGCAATGAAGTACAAGAAAGCAAGTGTCCTGTATCCTGCATTCAAGTTAGTGCTCAAGTTCCAATTCCTTCAGAGTAAATTAAATCAATTAACAGCTTTTTATTGTTTTTCATGCATGAACTACTCCCCCTAAATTTGTGATTAATGTTAAATGTTGCATTCATCATAAATTTAAGTTGTAAACAGGCATGACAGGCATATGACAGTCTAAGTGAGAGAAAATCAGTTAATAGGACAAAGTAAACATCTTTCTTACACAATTACATGCATGCATATATATAGAGGGATCATACTATGACTTGGCTTCTGCTGATGTTGATTAGTTGATTCATTACACACTTGATTGTAAGTATATAGATCCACTTAAATTCATACATGAGTAATGTATCAACTAGGCATGCTATTTATCATGTTTTGAAGTTTGTTAATCAGTAACTATCATGAGTTCCACATTCAATTTTCATTAGAGAATGTCCTCCGTAGGTGAGGCAAATCACTACTTTTCACACTTAATGACTATGTACATTAAGTTATAAGTTCTATCTTGAGACATATTACAGTCTCGTGAATGCTTTGATGTTGAAGCTCTTTGAATTGATGTACAATTGATCACAAGTGATTCTTGTTAGAGCTGAGATATGATCTTCATAGTCACCAGGTCTTTACTTTCGTAAAACAGAGGTGAACTTAACCCAGGTCTTTGTTGACACAAAACAGAGGGAGAATGAAGATCACACTCTTTTATCAAATTCCCAGGTCTTTGTTCACACAAAACAGAGGGAAAATGACTTTGCAAAGATAGAAGATTATAAAGTATTTTACATAGTGTGCTTGTGTAAGTGATTTGATCACATCAGGAGATAACATACCTTCCTGATTCTCAAATGGAATTCCCACAGACAGTTACCTGTATCTTTTAGTTGGCATGCTCTTAGCTTAGTTTCCACTCAAGATGAACCTACTCACATATCAGAATGATACAAGTCAGTTTGAGTTTTTGTTTAAAAACCAAGCATAGTCTACTATCATTTCCCAAACATAATGCATGCACAGATGTTCTATCAGACACTTAAATCATCCCTAACTGTTGCTCTACACAAAGTCAGTCATATGCTTTTGATGTTTTACTCTAAGTTAATCATCCCCAAAGATTCAATCAGAAAATTAAATCTAACAGAATCAAATGCTTTAGTGAACAAATCAGCAAGCTGATTTGTTGTGTCTACTTTGACTAACTTGATTAGACCTTTTTCTGAGCAGTCTCTCAGAAAATGGTATCTGATTTCAATATGTTTTGTTTTACTATGTTGAACTGGGTTAGCAGTTATAAACATAGCAGCTGAATTATCAATATGAATTGGTGTTTGAAGGAAATTGTAACCATAATCAAGTAATTGGTTTTGCAACCAAAGTACTTGTGAGCAACCAGCTGAAGCAGCTATGTACTCAGCTTCAGTTGTGGATACAGATACATTTGTTTGCTTCTTGCACTGCCAAGAAACAAGTCTTGGTCCTAAAAACTGACATCCACCAGTTGTGGATTTTCTGTTGTTGTTACACACTCCATAGTCACTATCTGAATATGAGAACAGACTGAAATCTCCATCTTTTGGATACCACAGTCCTAGTGCTGGTTTGCCTTTCAGATATCTGAATATTCTCTTCACAGCATTCAGATGAGACTCTTTTGGGTCTGATTGGTACCTGGCACAAACACAAACAACAAACATTATGTCAGGTCTACTGGCAGTTAAGTACATTAAAGAACCGATCATTGATCTAAACAATCTTTGATCTACTGATTTTCCAGCAGGGTCAGGCACAATCTTGTCTATTGTAGAGGCAGGTGTCTTGCATGAAGTTGAATCAGCAAGATTGTACTTCTTCAGAATTTGATGAATGTACTTTTCTTGATTGATAAAAATTCCATCTGTTTTCTGATGAACTTGTAAGCCAAGGAAGAATGTCAATTCTCCCATGGAGCTCATCTGAAATTCAGATTTCATTAATTCTTCAAAGCTTTGACACAGTTTCTTGTTGGTTGATCCAAATATTATGTCATCAACATATATTTGAACCACCAAAAGATCTTGATGTTCATGTTTGAGGAAGAGTGTTTGATCAATTGTTCCTCTTTTGTATCCATTCTTCAGCAGGAAAGATGACAATGTGTCATACCACTTTCTGGGTGCTTGATGAAGACCATACAAAGCTTTGTCAAGCTTGTATACTCTATGTGGATAATCAGGATCTTCAAATCCAGGGGGTTGAGCCACATAGACTTCTTCATCAATTTTCCCATAGAGGAAGGCACACTTCACATCCATTTGATAGACTGTGAACTTCTTGAATGAGGCATAAGCTAGGAAGACTCTTATAGCTTCAATTCTTGCAACTGGTGCAAAAACTTCATCATAGTCTATCCCTTCTTCTTGAGTATATCCTTGAGCAATAAGCCTTGCTTTGTTTCTCACGATTATACCCCGGTCATCCAACTTGTTTTTGAATAGCCACCTTGTTCCAATTGGATGTTGACCTTGAGGCAGGTCTACAAGATTCCACACCTTCTGTTTTCTGAATTGTTGTAGTTCTTCTTGCATGGCCTCAATCCAGCTATTGTCCTTTAGAGCAGCTGTAATGTTGGCAGGAACTGTTTGAGACAAAAAGCAGGTGAACAAGCAAATGTTTGCCACTCCTCCTTTGCTCCTTGTAGTTCTTGCATTCAGGTCTCCAATGATATTATCTGTTGGATGAGACTTGTGAATTCTGCTTGATGAGACACCATCAACCGGAATTGTGGATTCTAAGTTTGAGAAACCCATTGAAGCAGATGATTCAGCTGAGAAGTTGAGTCTATGAAATAATCAAATGGCTCATGTTCATTAGGATCAGCTTGAGCATCAGTTGCTGCTGGGTTTTCTTTCGCAGGAAGTTCTACGGAAGCATTTTGTTCTTCCGCAGGAGTAACTGCAACATCTACGGAGGCATTTTGTACTTCCGTAGGAGTTACATCACCATCTACGGATGAACATTGTTGATTTGTTGGCATGGTTTGTTGATTCAGCACATCCTCCCCATTCCTTTGATCAGTGGCTGAAGTAGGACTTACATCTGCGGATACTGGTGCATCTGCGGATGTATTTACATGTGCTGCGGATGAAGGATTTGCTTCTCCGGATGTAACTTCATGCTGCTGACTTGATTCTTGCTGAAGTGCAGTTGAAGGTTGTGCTCTTGGTGGGTCAGCTGTCAGGGGCACTTCATTCAAACTTGGAGGCACAAATGGATAGCATGTATCCGCAGAACCTGCATTGATCAAATAACCAGTGTTAAATGATTCAGTTAATGCATCTATATCGAATAACCAAGATGATCCTTTTACATTTGTAGTAAACATGGATTCATCAAAAGAAACATTGGGAGTCTCTTCAACTATATTATGTTCTGGAATATAGACTCTATATGATTTAGAAGTGGATGAATATCCAACAAAGAAACCATCATAGGCTTTTTCAGAAAATTTTTCCAATTGTTCTTTAGTATTTAATACAGACACATGACACCCAAAAGCTCTAAGATATCCTATAAAAGGTTTTCTTTTAAATAAGAGCTCATAAGGAGTTTTATTATGTTCTTTGACAATTAATGTCCTATTTTGAACATTGTAAGCTGTTTTCACAGCTTCTGCCCAGAAAGTTATGGGCAACTGAGAATCAGCTAGCATTGTTCTGGCTGCTTCTATGAGAGTTCTATTTCTTCTTTCAGCCACTCCATTTTGTTGTGGAGTTCTTGGTGCACTGAATTGTCTTGCTATCCCTTTGTTCCTGCAAAAAGAATCCAGATCAGCATTAACAAATTCAGTTCCATTATCACTCCTAAAAATTTTAACTTTTAAATCAAGTTGATTCTCAATCTTGATCACAAAGTCCATTAATATTTCAGATGTTTCACTCTTATGTTTTAAGAAAAAGACCCATGTGAATCTAGTGAAATCATCTACTATCACCAAACAATATTGCCTTTTTCCAATGCTCATCACATTGGTTGGACCAAATAGATCCATGTGAAGCAATTTGAGTGGTGTAGTGTTAGTGTTGATTATCTTGGATTTATGTGTCACTCTATGTTGTTTTCCTTTGTAACATGAAGAACAATGATTAGAACAATGAAATTCTTTCTTTGGTAAACCAATGACCAAGTCATTTTTCACCAATTATTCATGTTCTTCATGTTGGAATGAACAAGCCTTCTATGCCACAATTGTGATTCATCTTCTGAAGACTTAGACAGCAGGCATGTCTCATGGCTTGTGAGTGATGTGTTGTTCATATCCAAAATGTATGTGTTTCCTTTTCTTGATGCTTTAAGAAGGATCCAGTCTTCTGGAACTGCAAAACCTGGCTTAAGAATGTAACAATTAGAGTTATCAAATAGTGTTGTATAATTTTGATCACAAATTTGAGAAACACTAAGTAAGTTATACTGCAAATTTTCACAGTAATTTACTTTTCAAATGTTAAAACTCCATTTGTTACCATTCCCTCACCAACTATTTTACCTCCCTTCTTATCCCCACCAAATGCCACATAAGAGGCATGTTTATGTTTGAAGTCATGGAGAAGTGCACAGTTTCCTGTCATATGTCTTGAACAACCACTGTCAACATACCACTTGTTGTCAGCTCTCCATGATTGTTCCTGCACACAAAAAGAAATTAGTTAGAATTGACAACCCAAGCCTTAATTGTCTTGGGTTTGCCAGAAGTGTCAACAATAGTTACTCCTTCATGAATTAATCTTGAAGTTTCATTATTAGTTGTTTCTTTTTGATTTGATGGTGGTGAGGATGATTCTGTTGAAGATGATTCAGGTTTTTGGATGTCTTCATGCTTATCTGAGTCTTTCTTCAACTTATCTTGTTTTGGTTGATATTTTAACTTTGAGGAAGATCCTGTAGTTTTGAAAGTTTCTTCATCTTCAGCTTTGATTGAGGCACAGGAGTTCCTTTTGCAAAGTTATCAAAGAAACCATCAGCTGCTTCAGTTTATCCACCTTTTTATGAGGTGTCTTAGACTGTGTTGGTGCTTTCTTCTTCAAAGTCTTGTCCGCAGCAGAGGATCTTTTCTTTGACTTTTGTTGTTCTTTCTGAATCTTTGTCTCTTTGTCACTTTCTGAGGATTGAGAATCTGATTCAGATGATGCATCTTGTGACTTCTTTTTGCTTTTTTCTTGTTCTTCTTATTAAAATAACATTCCTGAGTTGAATGGTTATTTTTGTCACATATGGCACAGTGTTTGTTGAAGTAACAATCAGCAGTCATGTGATTGTTCATATTGCAAATGGAACAATAGCTGCTGAAATAGCATTCATCAGTATTGTGATTCTTCATATCACACCATTTGCAATATTTTTCTGAATTTTCTTCAGATTCAGCCTTCTTTTTATTGTTCTTTTTCTCACTTGCTGAAACATCAGTTGATTTCTTCTTGTTTTTGTTGGGAGCATCATCAGTTGTTTCTTGTTTGCCTTTGTCTGCCTTTTGTTGCTTGATTTTCAGCTTTTTCTGTGCATGTTTGTTGGCATCCCTTTTAACCTCGTTCGTAGATTCGGTTTCTATCTTCCGTTGCTTTTCTGCGGACTCAGTAGTTTTTGCCTTCCGCAGATGATCTACGGACTTGGCAATTTTTGCTTTCCGCAGATGTTCTACGGATTCTTCAGATTTCTCTTTCCGCAGATCTTCAACACTTGAATTTTTCTTTTTCTTTGTTGAAGTTTGTTGTTTCTTACCTTTATCTGAAGAAGACAAAGGTACCTCAGCACTTGGTCCGCAGCTATCAACCTTGTGAAGGTTCAGTTCTTGAAGTCCTTCATTCAATTCAGCAATCCTCTTGCAGATAGTCTTCAGCATGTTTCGTTGCTTTGGAGGATACTGCAGCTTTGATTCTTCAAGAACTCGTGGAAGACCAGTTTCAACTTGAACATTCTTACCATGTTCAGTTGATCAGTATCATGTTCATCAGAATCATCCAAGTCATCATATTTATCAAGATCTGATTCATTATGTTTAAGTGATTCTGATTCAGTAGATTCAGTTTCACTTATCTCAGCTTCATTGTTGTTTGTTTTTATATCAATTTTGGTGCTTGGCACAAAATGATTTGACAAAGTGTTTGTCATTGTTTCAGGTAAGGTTGTATAGTTATCATTAATAGGTGGTGCAACAGCATTATAACCCAACCCGTACCTGTTCTTTGATTCAATATGAGAGTTTAGCAACTTCTCATATTGCTGAGATGATAGTTGAAACTTCTGAAGTTTCACTTCAGTAGATGCATGATCAGCCATGGATTTTGTTAAGGAAGTGGTCAGATGCTCAACTTGTGCTTTAAGGCTGTAATTTTCAGAAACATATTTTTTAAATCTTTTTGTAAAGAACTAATTTTGATTTGATATAATTTATGTTCTCTTACGTGAGATTCATTCAAAATCATTGTTTCCTTTACTTTATCAGCCAATTGTTGAGCATGGACTCTATATCGTTCAACTTCCTCAACACATGATGATGAACATAACCTGTCTTTTACCTCTCTGGCCATAGGAGGAACTTTGTTTTCCATATGTGCCATCAGTGCTTGATTCTCTTCCAAAACTTCCTTCTCATACATACTCCAGTCACATGTTCCATCTTGAAGTATGATCAGCCCTAACTCCTTCGAATTGCTCGGTCCTGCTGATGCATTTGTGGCTGGTGGGGATGTTAGCTGAGGTTGTCTGTGCAGAGATCTTTGAGAGGTTGATTGCTGATTATGATATTGCTGTTGCTGCTGATGATGCTGCTGAGATGATTGTTGGTTGCATTCTCTAGAGAAGTGTCCATAGAGATTGCACTTGAAACATCTGACTTTTGACTTGTCAACACCAATCTTTGATGTTTTACTAGCTGCAGCCAGATTCTTGTTTCTCCTCAGGTATTGCTTAGCTCTGTAAGCAATCATAGCCATCTGCCATTGTAGATCCATCTCTTCTACTACATCAGGAGGCAGTTCCTCCAAATCTTGCTGGCAGATGTTTGCTGATGTAAGTGAACTTCCAAGATATGCTTGAAAGCTAGAACTAAAAGCTGCAAAGGCTGCTTTTTGTTCTTCAGAATCAATATTACAGTTATTGGTTCTGACTGTTTGTTTTGTTGAGAAGGGTTTGCAGTTGCTGTAGTATCTCTTTTCTCAGCAGATCTACCCATTTCCTTTTGGTTCTTACTTTGAGATGATTTCTTAGTTGGTTTAGAGGCATAGAAACTAACTTCCTCTTCATCATCACTCAAAGTGCAAGAGTTATCACCTTCATTATTTGAGATAAATGCACTTCCTGCATTTTTGGGTTCTTTGAAGTGATAAAGTGAGACATGAGTTCTCACACTCTTGTTTCTTGATTGTTCATCCAGTTCAAGAGCTTCTACCTTTGCAACCAATGTATCCAGACCGGTTGTCTTAAGATCTATTGTGTTCTTGAACATGGACACAGTCTGCTTCCAACTTTCAGGCAAAGTGTGGAGCATTTTCTTGTTGAGTTCCTCAGTGGTATATTTCAACTCCAAGATGTTCATCTCAGTAACAAGTTGCATAAATCTATGGAGTTGTTGAGGAATTGATTCACCCTCAATATGATGAAAGGTTTCATATTGTGATCTGAGGGTGTCTTTCCTTATGCTTCGGATCTCATCACTCCCTTCACAGAGAGTGTGGAGAATCTTCCACAAGGAATTTGCTGTTTTATAGTTCTCGCACCTGACTAAGATCTCTTCTGGCAAAGCCATACTAAGCAAACTGTATGCTTTAATATCGACTTTGACCTTCTTGACATCATCAGGTGACAAGTCTTTAGTGCTGATAGGCTGATTCTTGTCATTATAATCCGGCCCAAGAGTGGGTGGAATATAAGGACCTGGAGTGATGGACTCCCACAAGTCAGAATCTGTGTAGTTCACATGATTCCTGAACTTGATCTTCCAGGATTTGAAATCAGCTTTGGTTTCCAACTTCGGCGGTTGATAAGAACCTCCACCAAAAGTACTCATGATTAATTCAAAGTTATGAATCAAAACTTGAATGTTAAAATAGACAAATCTATCAAAGACTCAGATCTAGTATTCACTTGTTTTGAATATAGATCTAAATCAAACAAGCAATGAGAGAATGCTTGCTGAACAATAAGTCTCTGATTTAATTGTTTGAAAATCAATTAAACAATTTTAATACTGATAGATCAATTGATCTAAATCAATGAGCACCAGGCTCTGATACCACCTGTGAATCCAAGGATCTCAATTCAGGGATTATCAGTATTAAAATAAATCAATTCAATGATCGCGGAATTATCATTAATTGATGTTTAATTGTATTTATGATTATCGATGAACACAACCACAGAAACACAGTAAACGCAGACTCAATAATTATTCAAACGTATTTCATTAATTATCATGTAATGATTAAAAAGAATAATTAAGAATGACTATGAACAATGATTTCTGTGAATCGAATAATGTTTGATGTTGATGTGACGGCGGCTAGGGTTGCACGATGATGTAACTCTTGACAGCCGTGATATTGCTTGATTGTGTTCTATCAAGATGTGAAACCTAGGACTCGTATTTATAGATGGTTGGAGTCAGTTAGGAAACACCGGATCTCTTGGGATTTGATATTGATTGGTTTGACTTGTTTGACTTGATGATATTTGAAATCACACAAGTATGTTGTTCTTCCGCAGGAGTCTGGTAGTCCGCAGAACATTTGTTCTTCCGTAGATGACTTGGTCTTCCGTAGAAGTGTTGTTCTTCCGTAGGAAATCCTTCGTCCGTAGGAGTCTTCACTTCATGGTCCTTGATCATCCGCGGGAATATTCACTTGGTGATTTGGTCTTGTAAGAAACATATCTACGGATTAACAATAATGTTCATCCGTAGATGTTTCTTACACTTGGTCAATTTCAGGAATCCTTCCAAGTATATTGTTTCTCCCTGTCAACAGTCACAAATCAACACACATATATATGGGTTAACCTATAGATTCAATGCATACACACACACACACACACACACACATATATATATATATATATATTGACTGTTAAAAGTATTAATTACAAGACTTGATTCAAGTACTAAGCCTATACAAAATGATCTAGTCCTATACACTCTAGATCCAACAGTTTTTGAAGAGGTTTGTTATAAGTTCGAGATTAACGGTTGGTTTCTAGGGTCCACATGGTGGTGGTGATCTAGTGTGTGATGGCGGAGATCTAATGTGTGGTGGTGGTTCCCATCTGGTGTGGTGTGGTGGTTTTATGATACGGTGGTGGTGATGATTTGGTGGCTCCGATGGAGTGGTAGCGGTTTTGCAGCGTGGTGGTGGTGTGGTGTGTAAATACGAGGTCCAACTTTGGATGGTTCCGGTCTTGTTGAACTTCGATCAACCGATGCTCTCTGAAGCTTCACACCTACACACAATGAAAACAACACCGGTTAAGGCTTTCTAGGGGGAAATATCCCTGGAACGACCCTTCGGCATGAGAGTAAGTATTGGTTGAATGGAAATATGTGATAGGGAGAATTAAGGGGAGCTTTTGTGTGTATTCTTTTGTGAGGATCTCGATCCTCCTTACCTGGTATTTATAGTGTTTGCCTACTGTAATCGTGTGCTGATTTACATAGATTATTCCTCAGCAAATCCATTACCTTTTATGTTATCCGACCGTTACTGAACTATCGGTTATGATTGAGGTGATTTCGATGTAATTAAATGTGGGGCACGTGTCCTGCTGGCTTACCCGTTCCGCCCGCATGGGCCGGGCTTTCGGGTTCGGTTACCCGGTCTCGTGTGGGTTATTTGTACCCTACGTCTACATGGTGGTTCCATCACGGGTGGTAGTGATATGGTGTTTTATGCCAAGGTGGTGGGATTTTTGGACTGAATTGGCAAACATGTCCAAACCACAGGGACTAAAATAGCAATTTATTTAAAGGGGATATATTAAATAGGGTTTAGAAAAATAGAAAAATAAAACATATATGTAAAATAACCAATATACCCTTCATTTAACGGAGAATGTTGGATGCAGTTAACGAACCGGATGAATATGACAAGATTTGTAAACCACTGGGACCCAGATGCAAAAAAATAAACTATTGGATGAAAGTGACAATTTTCACCAAACCACAGGGACGAAAATGACAATTTACTCTATTAAAAATAACACTATTAAATTAATTGTGACTGACTTGTCGTCACTAAATGAAGATTAGATATATCGGTCCTAAGAGAATTTAAGAAATCATTAATATTTTTTGTTTGTTTCATATGATGTGTTATAAGATGTTATAAAAAAATCAGTTTGTATTTTCTTTTAAAATTCCCCTTTTGTTTTACATCTTTTAATTTAGTTAAAAACGTTTTTAAAAGATTTACATCCTTAAAAATATATAAAAACCCAAAAACGTGTATATATTCTTAAAAGGGTTGATGAAATTTACAACTTTTTTTAATAGAATAACATTTTCAAAATAAGTGTAAGAGAATGTTAAAAAATTTATAATACGTTTAATTTTATTTTTAATTACGACAGACAGATGCACTAATGGCTTTTTGGTTTATTAAAACATGTTATTTACTCTCTTTAAATAATATTATTATAATTAGAAATATTTTTTGCCAATAAAATTACGAGAGAGAAAAAAGATCTTTACATTAAAGACCCATTTTGGTAAATAAAATTTTTAGTAAAATGCTATTCGTCCCTTATGTTTTGTTAAATTTGTCACTTCAATCCAAAAACTTTTTTTTTGTTATTTCAGTCACTATAATTTAACAAATGTTACAGTTTTCATCCACTTCACTAACTTCGTTAAGATCTCAGTTAAATATGAGTGTATTTTAGTCTTTTTCAACACTCTGATTATCTAATTAAAACAAATTAATCAATTAATATTATATTAAAACTAAAAAACATGAAGTGACTAATGAGACCGGACGTTTCGATTTAAAAGCTTCAATTAACCCTCAGTCATTTTGTTCGATTGAGTTCTGTGAGATTTCAATTAATCTTCACATTTTGTTCTAACATGTGCCTATATTCAATTGAGGGTTGTTGTAGGATTGAGTTCTGCTGTTATCACGCTTTGTTTGTTTGAGGTATGTTGTTGTAACGTTTGTTTGAACGTGACAACAACAAAACTCAATCAAACAAAATGGGACAACAATAGATCTCAATCGAACAATGGTGCATGTTCGATCAAAACGTGAAGATCAATTGAAATCCCACAACACATCTCAATCGAACAACATGAGTTAGAGTTAATTGAAACTTTTAAATCGAAACGCCCGGTCTCACTAGTCGCTTCATATGTTTTTTAGTTTTGATCGAATATTAGTTAATTAATTTGTTATAATTGGATAATTAGGGTGTTGAAAAATACTAAAATACCCTCATATTTAACGGAGATCTTAAAGAAGTTAGTGAAGTGGATGAAAATGACAACTTTTGATAAACTACAGTAACTGAAATGACAAAAAAAAAAGTTTTTGAATTGAAATAACAAATGTAACAAAACGTCAGGGATAAAAATGATATTTTACTCTAAAATATTCATCTACACAATTTTAGGAAAAAAACTCAATGGTTATATGTTATTCTATAGTTTGGATGATAAAATCTCTTGTCTAGTTTTTTTAGAATAAAACAAATGGCTTACATACTTACATGAAATAGATAGGAATGCAGTTTAGAGTAGAAGTGCATAAGTGTGTGAATTGATATTTTTAAAAAGTGTTAATTACTATGAAAAGTTCTTTCAGTTAGTTATGTTTTCACTTTTAGTTTCCACATTTAAAAAATTACAAGATCGGTCCAGACTTTGAATAAACATATCACATTTGATCCCTAATTTGGATGACCGTTATTTTTTCCGTCAAATGCTTGTAAAATGATAAAATTACCCTCTCATTGTAATATGCAAATAACCAAAACACACATGTACAGACCGTTAAAACTACTTTAAGGTTTTCATTTTTCTACAGTTTTTTATGTTTTTCTTTTACAACTTTTACAAATATAATATTTTTAAATCCGAATTTGACGTTGCAAAATATGCATATTTATCGGCGTTAATTTTTTTTAATGGTTTCAATTTTTAACGTGCTTATTTTCATCAATGTTTCGACGTAAATTCTATCGACTTATAGTTGTAAAATTTTAAATTGTTTTTCTCTATTTATTTTATCAAATAACACGCGTATGCATGTATATTCACATGACAATGATATATCTTACTACTTATGTCATGTTAGAATATCAAATAAACAAGCAAATAAATGAATACTTCTAGTAAACATGTGTACACGCACACTAACTCATACAATATATGCTAAAAAGTCGAAGTGCATTCAGAGTTTTCTTTCTGTTCACAATTATTGAACTAGAAAGAGTGTTTCTCAATTCGAAATTGACTACTACCGCTTCATCTCAAATTCCCGATCAGCATTTAATAAAACCAATCACTCATGCATAGTTAACTCAATCCTCGTGTTTTTAGCTTTACATGCATAAGCACACGAAACACATATATAAGAACACATGTAGGGGTTGGCGTGGGGTCAATGACACATTTAAGTAGCAGAAACTTCAATTACATGGATTACAACCATGTGAAACATATCTATGTAGCAAAAACCAAAATAAATAGTTGCTACAAAACGTTAAACACATGACATGTAGAAATTAATATGAAAATAACAATAGTCAATAAGACTACATAATATGAAGATAACATTAATGGTCAATAATACTACATATACCATAGGAACATCAATATATAATCGAAGTTTTTAGTGGTTCGAACTTATGACCTACGGGTAGGATTACATGATTTTCCAAATTTTATCTTGTCGTTATGATTCATGTGTAGAGGTTTTTGATCCTATGAAGTTTGTTTTGCGTGAATAGTTTGTTATTTTTGATATGGACCAAACTTTTTCGATGGTTAAGAAGGAGGCGAAAACAAGATCGCAAATGATTAAAAGGCAATGATTTCGTAACCGGACCGGACCGGCCGGTCCGACCGTTTCGACCGGGAACCAAGAACATTGCCGGTTCGGTTCGGTAGATTTGGGCCGTTTCTGTTGAACCGGCCGGTTCGTGCGGTCGACCAGCCCGACCGGAACCGGCGAACCGGGTTGAACCGGTTTTTTGAATTTCTTTTAATAGAAAAATATTATTGGATATGGATTAAAGAACACCGGTTCGTTAATTTGGACTATGTTTAATTGAATGATATGTATTTTGGATGTTGTTTGGATTAAGAAACACCGGTTCGTTAATATTATACATTATACATACACACTAAATATTTGGATTTTTTTATATTTTTAAATATTTATGACGTCATCCGGTTCGTAATCCGGTCCGACCGGTCCGACCGGTCCGACCAGTAAACCTCTAGGTCGTCCGGTTCGCTTTCCGGTCCGGTTTTGAAAACATTGTTAAAAGGTAATATTGGCTTAAAGTATAAAAACCGAAAAAAATCTCTATTGGTAATTTTTTTGGGTTAAAAAGTTATATTACTATTATATAGTTCACTTTTTTTTTTAAATTTGTGTCATACAAATAGATAATTTTACTATATGTATTTGAGTATAGTATTGGAATATTTTTTATAAATAATACTTATTAAGAAAAAGCATTGATAGCCGGTAACTTGATGTGCATAATTAGAGATGTTGCGAAATTATGTATGTATGTTGCAACACGTGAACTACAACTTTTGTCACACCCTCAAAATCCACTAACGGGTTTTACCTTCAGGCGTGTGACACACCATGATCTCAGATAGCACAAGTTACACATGAATCAATAATTATAAAACATCACATTAAGAAATCAGACTTTTAAACCAACCATAAATATTTCATACTTGCAGAAGCGATTTGAAGACAGTAAGTTAATAATAAATTGTATCAACATGCGTTTAAACCATAAAAGTTAATAATGTTTAACAAAATAAAATGTTTGAGATGTAAGGTATACCATGAAAACATCCCTAACCTAGTTCCTAACCTTGAATGTTTCTTTAACCTCAGAAAACATGCTAAAATATGTCATTGGTGAGTCCACATGTTTAATCAACAAGTAATGTATCATAAAGCGTTTCATATGGTTTAGTATATAAAGTATATTGATAGGTAGTTATCCTATAAACAAGTTACTTAGTGTTTCACACCAAAGCTGACTATGTGCGTTTTATGCCTTTCCACCACGTCTATCACAGACCGTGGCAATTGTTAGGTCAATTACGCACTCGTTCGATCTCAAATCAAGCAAGCGCGACTAGCTCGGGCAAGGTTTGTCAAACCCAGTAGTACTACTCAGAATTACCTCGCTAATCTCATCACTAACGGTTTAATACTGTAAGGACTTTCAAATATGTCTACTCTAACGTAACAGGCGATATCAATAATACTGACAACCAAAACAAAAATAGTGTTTGCATGTCTTCTCCCCCAAAAAAGAAAGAATGTAAAACGGGGCCGTGAAAACTTAGCTTAGGGTGCACGGCAGACAATGAAACCAATTACCAGAAGAGTAACCTCAACCTATTACACAAATAGGTTTATAAGTTTGTGCACAAAACATCCTTACAATTTACCAAGTCATATCATACAATGTTAACGCAATCAACGCATAAAATCAAGACTTAACAACACTTCACACAAGAATTCATTATAAATCATGTATACATTATTTTGAGTTGAATCTACTTGGAGGTGTTCCAAGACTCATGGGGTTACTTCCTAAATTATTTATTTTAATCATAACTTCATCAAAATAAAAACTATATATCAACACAATTGACCCTTTGTATGCTGTCAAAAAGAATAGTTTTGACCTACCTTCACTAAAAAGATAATAATTTGAGTTTACACTTCCAATTTAAGTGTGGTTGAATTTTCTGGAAACTAGATTCGAAAATACACAATTTAGACCCAGAAACACATTGATTGAATTTATTATCATCAAGTTTCAATGTGCACAAGTTGGTTAACAGAGTTTGCTAGAATCAGAAAACATCAAGGTCTAGACCTAACGTGCGTCCTAACAACAATCAATGATTTCACAAGACCATGTTATCAACTAATAAAAGTTTGAAACTCATCCAAATGTTTTATATATTTATAAGTTTTTGAGAAACCCAAACCACATGGCTTATACCCAAACCCTTTTTCTATGATCATTACCCGAATTAGACTAAATATGAATGGAGGTCGAAACTATATAAAATGAACTTGGAATTGAGTGATTCAAGCGGCCATGCATCCGTATCACAGAGCTCTATCATCACCTCTACTTTCCGCCATCGGTTGCCGCCATATCCACCTCCGGAAAGCTTAGCAGTCGCCAAAAAAGTCCCAGGCACATTGCTCTTTTCGGAAAAATAAAAATCAGGCCTCATGGCCTTAAAATAAAAATCCAATTAGTGAAAACCTTCGGCTATATGTCTAGAAGCTTGTGTAAAAATATGGGATCGATTCAACGGTTAGATCTCTGGAGATCGTCGGATCTCTGCTACAATGTTCTTGAAAACGGGAATAGAGGTCGTGGGGATGACTTTTAGGTGAGTGTGGGTTAGGGTTGGGTTTTGCATGGGGTAACATGCATTATCTTGCATGTTAAGGTCTTTCGTGGGCTGTCGAGTTGGGCCAGGCTATTTTCCTTTTATGTTTAGTTGGTAATTACAATAACAATTATTTATTTATAATAATAATTATTCTTTTAATAAAATCATAACGCGGAAAAGTTAAGTTAAAGAAACGAGGTTAAGCTGAGAATTAGTGTTGTCACAACTTTTGTATAATTATGTATTTACTAGGTTATAACTCCGTGAATTACACTGTTTAAATAAGAAACATACTAAATATTATTAACGAATAGTTCAAAATTATAAAAAGTTATATAAAAGTACTTTAATTATCTAATATAACATTTTTACTATTTTAATATCTCATTGTTTAAAAACTTCGTGTTTGTTTTGTAAAATATATTTTTATATAAAACTTTTATTTTTAAAAAGATTGATTTTAAAATATTTCATAATTAAAAAAAGTTTTGTTGTTTTACAAATAATTCATAGTTCTAGACAAATTTTATTTTGAAAAATATATTTTTAATCAAAATACTTAGTTTTTACTTAATTAACAATGTCTTTTAAAATTTAATGATTAAAATTTAAAAGAGAACTTGAATTTATAATATAATGAGAGAGGGAGAAAAATTTAAAAGTTAATTATTTGACTTTTTAAAATATAATAAATAATATGGGCGGGAAAACTAAGTTGAGAAGGTTTGTGGGAATGTCATGTTGCATCCCATGTAAATGATTGTTATGTTAGATTTAATTAACAACTTCTTTTAAAAATTAATGATTAAAATTTAAAAGAGAACTTGGATTTATAATATAAAGAGAGAGGGAGAAAGATTTAAAAATTAAATATTTGACTTTTAAAATATAATAAATAATATGGGTGGGAAAACTAAGTTGAAAAGGCTTGTGAGAATGTCATGTGGCATCCTATGTAAATGATTATTATGCTAGATGTTACATAATCACAATGTATAATTATACAAGACTCATGTACTACAATGTTTTCAGAACCGGATCGGACGTCGAACCGGACGCCTTACTGGTTTGGTGGTCGGACCGGTCGGACCGGTCGGACCGGATGGACCGGATTTAACTATATTTTAATTATATTTATATATGTAATTAAATATAAGTAATTTATATATGATTTATACATATATTTTATAGTTATATATAAAACTTAACTATATTTGTATATCCGAAGTATTAATTTATGGTTTAACACCCCGTTTTTACCCACTAAAATCAAAAAAAAAAAATTGAAAACCGGTCGGAACCGGCCCGGTTCGCCGGTCCAACCACGGTTCGGTTTCAACCGGCCGGTTCAAAGCAACCAAAACGAACCACCCCTGACCGGACCGGACCAGGCCCCGATTCGCGGTCGAACCGGTCGGACCGGCCGGTCCGATCCGGTCTCAACAACAATGATGTACTATCGTTTGGCGTCCATGGGTGATTAAAAAAGGGTTTAAACGTATTAAGAATTTGTATGAATTCACAATCATTCAATTTAAAAGAGTGTTGATCGAAATTGATCACTATGCATTCATCTGAATCTTCATTTAATGCAAACCAACCACTAAATTTAAGTTTTCTTTCTAAGAAGTGTTCATAATCTATTCATATTTAATACTTATACCAGCACCTTATAGAACTTAAACTATTAACCTCTTATATAAAAAGGAGACACATTATCATTAAGATGTAACATTACAACTAATTATTTTCTTAGCTAAGTTCAGTATCTCAAGAATCCTCATTTTATACATGTTACACGCTTTAGCTTTTCAAAAGTTGATAAAATCATGAGGGGGGGGGGGGGTCTTCGACCCATGTAGGTAGCATATTCGAATCAGATATTTTCTTACGACTAAAGGATCCCTGACGGGTCATTGACCTACCAAATCATCTCCATTACTTGAATATGGAACCGAGACCATCATCAGAAGAAAATTCGCATTAGATGAGAAAACCTCATGACCCAACCTAAACCCCTTTTGTCATAAGTATTACTTGAACACTAAATCTCTCGATATTTTAATGAAATCTCTTGATATTTTAATGAAGTCTTGGATAATTCAATTATGCATTTATATACATATTCAATGTAAAACCAAACAACGTATATAAAATAGAAAAGAAGATAATAACAAGGAAACAATTGTCGGAAATGTAACAAACTAGTTACTAGACCTGCGCGATTTGACGACGACGTTAAACCTTGAAAGTTAACGTCAAAACATTGATAAAACCAAGTTCGTCGATTCCGCACGTGTTACGGCGGGGATGTTGATGATAGTCAAAACCTTAGAGTAAAAACGAAACCTTAATTTAAACCCATGCGTTACAGCTTTATTTAATCGATTGCGGTAGCTTGGTCTTCGGTAAAATATACTAAACTCATTAATAAGCATGTCACAACGTTATGCAGTAAAAAAAAGCGTTAAATAACACATAGCGAATCCTGGGGTTCATTGGAATCGGACCTGAGTTGCGAGGTAAACAATACATTGTAAATCCAATTTGTAATTTTATTTAACATAAAATAAGTAATGTAATATATGAGAATTTATTTGAATATTCAGATACTGAGATACTAGAAATAATATATCTTAAATGAAAATATCAAAAGTACAATCACTCAAATAGTTTTTTTGAAACTGCAAAATTTTATTAAAAGGGCTAAAAAATAGCTAAAACCCCAACAACCAAAGGACCATTTTAAAAAAAAAGTAACATACGACACGTATAAATATTACAAGAAAATATCAAAAGTACAATCACTCAAATATAACCTGATAACAAATATATGAGAAATGTTGATACGAGTACCAATGTCCAAATAACTATAAGGGGCGTTTGGTTCGCTGAATTTTTTGGAATTAAAATTGGAATTGGAATTTGAATTGACAGGATCTCAGCCTCTAGTTTGATCAATCAGATTGTATTCGCAGCGGATTTAGCACAGTAATTAGCGATTACAGCAAGAACATAAAAGATTTTGCATGTAAAAGTACAAACATAGAGAGAGAAAAGTTCTGCAAAAGATGTTTTCTATAACTCCACACGTTTCGACGCCGAATACAATAGGCACATCGTCCTTTTATAGAAGAAAAAGGACGAATGCTAATGTGACTTGTCAGTGACATCAACCGATTACTAACAAACTACTGAAAGAACATTAAACTACTGAAGATGTCAACAGCTGACATCTTCTTACCGCGACCACCAACCGCGCCCGTTGCCGAAAACCGACCGTCGCCGCCGATCGGCCACCACCAACCAATAACGCCCGTCGTCGAGACACGGTTCAGCAACGACGGTCGGTGACAATCGACGATTAGGGGTGGCGGTGGTCGGCGTCGGCGGCGGTCGGTGGGCGACGGTGACGGCAATTGGGGTCGGCGGTGGTCCGGGTTGGCGGGTCAGGGTCGACGGTCGGTGACGGACGACGGCGGTCGACGGCGGCGGTCGGTGACGGACGGCGGCGGTCGGCGGCGGCGGTCGGTGATGGATGGCGGTGGTCGACGGATGACGACCGTGGTCAGGGGGCGGGCAGCGGCATCAGCGATCAGGGGCGTCACGATCTTATAATAAGAACAAGAGATCTTTCTCGGGCGGCGATCGACGGTTGGGGGCGGCGGGGGTTAGGGTTGGCGGGGGGCGTTGGCGGTCGGCGGTCGGGGTCGTCGGTAGTGTCGGTCGGCGGTGAGCGGGGTGGTAGATGGCGGTTAGTGGTGGAGGCAAGAGTCGGTGGAATTTGAAACCCTTCAATATTTGGAAGGATTTTGAAATTCTTTAGTTAAGGAATTTGAGGAAATTAATTTCAATTCCAATTCCAATTCCTTTTCAACCAAACACGTGAAGAATGGAATTCAAATTCCAATTCCAACGAATTCCTACCAACCAAACACAACGACCAATGGAATTCAGATTCCAATTTCATTGAATTCCATTGAATTCCTACATACCAAACGCCCCCTAAGGGTATTAGAAATATTTACATATTAACCAAGTGAGAGGTACACAAGTATATATCAATCACGTGAGAAGATAAGTGTTATCATACACACATCCAACCCCTCTCAACCTCATAAAGTACAAGTAAATAATACTTTAATTAAGACGATTTGATTTGATTTAATTTTTTAACCATCATAATCTAATCCTACTATACTTCAAGTTAAATATACAACAAACCTCTCAAGTTAGACTGGAATCCATCCACCTCATGAGAGGCGTACATATTTACCACTAGGCTATGTTAGTGGTTATAATTAAGACTACTTGATACGTCGTGATCTCAACTACTAGGCTATGTTAGTGGTTATAATTAAGACTACTTGATACGTCGTGATCTCAACTCCCTATGTCATGTCATTGGTACCATGATAACATATTTAGGTCAACCCCATATAGGAACATGGAAAGGTAGCATATACAAAAACATAATGGTTATACTAACTAGTAATTTGCCCCAGCACGTTGCAGCTGGCGCGAGTACGACAAATTTATATTATGAAAACTCGTTTGAAATTAACGCAACGTACAATTATGTCCGTTTGACATTAATATATCAATGTCTTCAAAAGAAAATATAAAGAATGAAAAAAAAGAGAACATGGTTAACAACCATGTATTCAATCGTCATGAAGTTTATTTTTAATGTCTGGTTAGTATAGACTTTAACCAAATATCCAATCTTTTATCTGTGAACTAATTTAGAAAAAGAAATAATATAATACATACATAAATATAGCGGGAGACTCATCGGAGAAGACAAAATGGCATGCGTCAGCGTTTAAAGCCATCTGTTTTTATAAGCGGAAGTCGATTATTTGATTTATTTGGTGGATCTCTTCAACTGTTTGATTTTACAAAAAGTGATTCTCTAAAACACTAAAGAGATAGAGACGAAGATAAATAATTGCTTTTTATGGTGGATCTCTTTAACTGTTTGATTTTATGTCGGTGGGTGAAGTATGTAAATCCTAAAACTTTTATGGCTAAACCTAAAAGAATCACTACCACACTACACCCACCGATATAAGTTTTTAATATATATTACAATTACAATTCCTTTTCACCCAACACACACTTTTTTTTATTTTACTATTAAAATAAATGTATCATGATGTCCTTCTGAGGACTTTCTTTTTTTATAATTTGAACTACTACTATTATTATATGATAAACTAAAATAGTTGCCGCGTCTATGCGAGTTTTAAGTAACCCTAAACTAAAATCAAAATGAATGTTCAAAACCAAAAAGTCAGCAAAATACACAAAGTAAAATACATCAAAACCCCAAATCCATAACACACCAGAACATAGAGAACTAAAAACTAAATCAAAGCCCAACACCATACACAAAACAGACGAACATCAAAATCGCAAGAATACGGCACAGTCCAAAATAGAAAACCGAAAACAACTTGTAAAAAAACCGCACCCCCAAACCTCAAACCCACATCGAAAACAAACCTATTTACCGGATTTTACCCGGTATGGGTTCTGAATCTGTTTTCAGTTTGGATCTTTTTCATAGTTGTTTCAAATCACATAAGAATTCATTGTTATGGCTTGTCATCCAATCTAAATCCTTGTTAATGCTAACAATATCATAAATAATGCTTGCTAAAAGATTTTTCATCAATCATGCATAAACAACAGAATTTCATAAGTGAAACGCGAATACCGGTTTTCACCGGCATTTAACTGACGTCTGTTATGACAACCGAGTCTCGTAACTCCATAAACATTCATCTAACAATTGTTTATGATCATAACATAGTAAATTTGGGGAGTGATACGTTGTCCGGAATAAATGCGTTCCTAAAACCGACCGTGACGTGAACCGGGTTACGATTAGGTCAAACCCGAGAATTCGTCAGATAAGGTTTTAATGTGACTAACATGGGAAGTTAACGAACAAAATATAATTTTAATACTTAATTGCATATATTTTGATACCAAAATGATAATATTAACGCTCAATTGATAAAAACGCGTAAAACTGTTTAACATGTTAAATACGCGATAATTTACAACTCGTTTAATGGTTCGGCATGTTTGAAATACGGTAAAATTAATAATCTCAGAATATTTATAACATTTTGAATAATCGAATCTAACGGGTAGTGAAGTTCATAACGATACGTGAAAATTGATTCGAACGCGTTACGAACCGACCCTTTACGAACCCGTTTCATTTAACCCTAGTATATAAGCAAGTGTTAATTCATTCTAGGGTTCAAAAACCCATTTAAGAGAAAAATCAGAGAAGAGAGGAAGAGAGAGAGCAGGTCACCCCCCTTATTTCGAATCCGGCCAATTATCCGGCCACCGGCGTCGACCTTCGGCGAGTGGTGGCGAGTGCCACACCAAAACGGACTCCCCTCTTCTCTGCGATCACGACGGTGGCTTTAATTTCGAATCCGGCCAATTATCCAGCCACCGGCGTCGGCCTCCAGCGAGTGGTGGCGAGTGCCACACCAAAACGGACTCCCCTCTTTTCTGCGATCACGATGGTGGCTTTAATTTCTCCTAAAACACAGCAAGAGGGCATGAATCGAAGGCGGATGTGATGGATGCATGTCGATTTCGGAGGAGGTGGCGCCGATGGTTCATGGTTGGGAGCCGGGACGGTCGTTCCGGGTGGGATTGTGGCCGTGACGGTCGACGGTGGTCGCGGTGGTTGCTTTGCGCCGGTGGTGGTGTGCTGGTTACCGAGGGACGTGGTTGGTGTTCGGTGATGGTTGTGACGGCAGTGGTGATGGCGGTTGTCGGTTGGCTGGTGCTCGGTGACCTCGCGACTCGACCACAGAGGCCCGGTGATGGTGGTGATGGTGGCTGTTGTTGATTAAAAAAAAAAATACCACCGACCAAAGTCTTTAATATATATTATAATATAATATAATTATAATATAATATAATATAATAATAATAATAAATAATAATAATAAATAAATATTCTCCACACCCATGACCCAACCTAAACCCTCAACCGGAGCTCCAAAGCTTCGTCGGCAATTACGCCACCGCCTTCGACGGCATTGCCGACACCTATAATATTATCAGCCCTTCACATGCTCTAGAATCTCTATATTATTGACTACGGTGGCATTCCTACAGTCCCCCAAATTCCCTCGTACAAATTCAACCTTTTCCCCCATCTCAATGATTCCATTGTTTTGCACATGAATTTCGTTTGATACTTTGATTGATAACAATTGATTCAAGAATTCGATCCTTTTGCGTAACAGCTGACTGTATACTGATTTGCAGATGGTGTGATGATGAAGAATTTCACCGTTCTGTCGAAATCATCATCGTTCTCGAGCGATGAAGATGAAAACCTAACTTTAACTTTGATTGATAACAATTGATTCAGGAATTCGATCCTTTTGCGTAACAGCTGATGTATACTGATTTGCAGATGGTGTGATGATGAAGAATTTCACCGTTCTGTCGAAATCATCATCGTTCTCGAGCGATGAAGATGAAAACCTAACTTTAACCCTGATTCAAAAGAAAAAAAAAAAAATACCACCGACCAAATGATTCCATTGTTTTGCACATGAATTTCATTTGATACTTTGATTGATAACAATTGATTCAAGAATTCGATCCTTTTGCGTAACAGCTGACTGTATACTGATTTGCAGATGGTGTGATGATGAAGAATTTCACCGTTCTGTCGAAATCATCATCGTTCTCGAGCGATGAAGATGAAAACCTAACTTTAACTTTGATTGATAACAATTGATTCAGGAATTCGATCCTTTTGCGTAACAGCTGACTGTATACTGATTTGCAGATGGTGTGATGATGAAGAATTTCACCGTTCTGTCGAAATCATCATCGTTCTCGAGCGATGAAGATGAAAACCTAACTTTAACCCTGATTCAAAAGAAAAAAAAAATACCACGACCAAAGTCTTTAATATATATAATAATTCAAAGAAACGTTGTAAAATCATGGATTGTGAGTTAGTGGATGATGTGTGTATATGGGTTGATTTATTATGTTGCTTATAGGGCTGAAATAGCCGTATCCATTAAACCAAACCAAACTTCGGCTTTCGTTTTGACATAGAACAACCCGACCCGACCCGATCCGATCAAGATAGGGTTCTAAACTAGTTTGACTGAGAAAAATTCAAAACCTGTCCCAACTGGTTTAGTCAGTTCCTAACCGGTTTGGGCCCATATCAATTCAAAATGCCAATTTTTTTAATATATGTTTTATGAAAAAATTTAAATCAAAAAAGTAATATAACTAAAAATTCATTTATTTTATTTAAAATAAAAAAACTTCCAAACTTGAAATAAATTAAAAGATTACAAGTCCTAACATTATCTTTATTTTCAAACTATTTTGTTCTTTATTTTATTGAATCCTTGGCTCACGTATTGCTTTTTATTCTTCGCCTCCAGAGCGAGAATCATTACGTAGTATGTATTAAACACGGTTTTCTCATCAGTCATTCTTGGTATAAATAGTTTTCATAACCCGGATAAGTTCAAGTAGACTGACCCGACCCATATTAGTTGTTGGGCCTCAAAAGTTATGCATGTTGGGCTCAAAGTTGTTAAGGAATCCATTAATGAAATAGGCTTTCCCATGACCCGACCCGAATTGAGAACAAAAGTATCCGTTTAAGAACTCTACTTTACAATTATGGTAAGATTTTCGAAGTCAAAAATCATCAATTCAATCCCTTTAATTGATCTGATGTCAAAGAATGCTGATACAATTTAGGGTTTTTGTCAATCATGTGGAAATTAGGGTTTTTTCATCGTCAAAACCCTCTGGTGCGTTCAAATCTACAATCATATTACACGATTTCCGCTACTTTTCATTCAAAGATTCAATTTTCACCCCTAATCTTAAACACCCAGATGAAGTATGAGCTATTAGATTCACTTCTTTCGTTTAAGCGTATGATTGAAAGCATACCTGTGCCCCCTGTTCGTGAATTCAATCATATTTGATTAAAATTGCTAACATGAAGCAATACGCTGCTGCTGTTGGTCTGATTTTAGATAATGATCTATTAGGCGTTAACTCTTTAGTTAAACCTAATTTGTATACCTTTAGCATTGCTATAAACTGTTTTTGCCATATGGGTTTGGTGGATATGGGGTTCTCTGTGTATGGGAAGATGATGAAACTTGGTTATAAGCCCGATTGCGCGATAATTAATACTTTGTTACGAGGGATTTGTGTTGATGGTAATGTTCCTCTTGCAGTAAAGTTTTTGGATGAGATTAAGAATAATGGGTTAGAACCAACTGGAGTGACTTATGGTACATTAATGAATGGGATTTGTAAAAGTGGCGACACGGAAGCTGCTCTTCGTATGGTGAAAGATAGGCAGGAAAGTATGATGTTTCAACCGGATACATTTGAGTATAATATGATCATTGATCGGCTTTGCAAAGAATGGTGTGTTACTCGAGCTTATGAGGTCTTTCTTGAAATGATTTCAAAAGGTGTTATGCCAGATACTGTAACATTTAATACTTTGATTCGAGGTTTTTGTAGTTTGGGGCTATGGGAAGAAGCAAATGTGTTGTTGAATGAAATGCAAGATAGAGGCGTCTCTTTGGATGTTGTAACGTATAGCATAATAGTTGATTTTTGGTGTAAAAAAGGTAAGGTTGATGAAGCACGTAAATTGATTGAAGAAATGTTGGAACAAGGTGAGAAACCGGATACGTGTACTTACACTTCACTACTTCATGGGTATTGTTTGGTAGGTAAAGTTAATGATGCAGAAAAGATTTTTAATTTGATAATTGCACAAGGGTGCGTGCCTAGTGACATTAGTTGCACTGCACTAATGCAAGGATATTGTTTACTTGGCAAAGTGAATCATGCTAGAAAGATCTTTGATATTATGGTTAAACAAGGGTATACACCGTGTGTTATCAGTTATAGCATCTTGATCGAAGGATATTGCAAGGTTAAAAAGATAGATAAAGCCTTGGATCTCGTTGTTGAAATGTATGAAAAGAGAATTAATCCTAATATTGTGACGTATACGACTTTGATAAATGGTTTTTGTCATGTTGGAAGATTTAAAGAGGCATTTCTTCTTTTCGATGAAATTCAGAAGCTCGGTGTATTTCCAAATATGCATACTTACTCTACTTTGGTAGATTTTTTAATGAAAAATGGGAAACTTGATAAAGCCTATGAATTGCGGGAAACTATGGAAGGTAGTGGTATAGTCCCTGATACTGTTTTTTATACTAGTTTTATCGATGGTCTGTGTAAAGCTGGGCAAATCGATGATGGCCATAAAATGTTTTGTGAACTTCAAGCTAGAGGCTTGCAACCTAATTGTCATACGTATAATGTTTTAATAGGTGGTTTTTTTAGTAATGGTAAACTTAATGATGCAAAATACTTGCTTCAAGAAATGATGAGTGGAGGTTGCAAGTTGGATGGTGTTACCTATAATTTAGTTATTCAGGGATTTCTTCGATATAATGAGATAAACATAGCGTTCTCATTTCTTAATAGGATGGTTGGTGCTGGTTTCTCTGCAAATGCATACACATCATCAATCTTAGTGCGTTTGTTGGCAACAAACAAGTTGGATGGTGCTTCAAAAGTAGTGCTTAAGAAGTTATTTCGGTTTATGAACAAAAAAAGGGTACATATTTGGGAGGATGTTAACTGGAAAAATATGTTTGGCGAAGAACGAACCAACGAAAGGATTCAAATGTGATTCGGTTCATGGATAAAGTGAAAAAATATTTGGGAGTGGGCTCGGGTGAATAGTTAGCCGTTCAAAAGAACAGATTTGGATGTGATATGAATCTGTATTTAGTGTCTTCATGCATGCCAATTATGTCCAACAGGTACGAAATCAAACTTTACTATATACTCTTAACATTACATGTATTGAAATTGTCTTTTGTCTTTTATATTTCTTATAGGTGCAAATTTTACACATTTACTTATAATTGGGTCGGTTTGGGTGTGTTTTTATACCAAAGGACTCAAACCTAGACATTTGGTTTTAAGCTAAAAGGAGATGAGTCAAATGGTTGGGTTAAAACAAACCCGAAGTCTATTTTCAATGTATAAAACTCTCAAATGGTTTTATTCGGAGTTAAGACTGTTACTTTATTACTAGTGTTTTGTAATCACAAGTTGTAATCACAAGTGGTACATTGATTATCCGTACTTGGTTATATATATAGCTCTTTTTTATTGTATATAGATATAAGAAATCTCATAAGTAGGATAATTCATGTTTCCATGTTCAAATTGTGTGTTTTTTAATCTTATTTTCGGTTGTTAAGGATTAGCAACGTAGAAATGCTATGTATAAAACTCTATATGTGTTTTATTTTTTTTATTTTTTTATTTTTTTCCGAGCCGGGGGTCCCATTAGAAGCGCTCTCTCTATCCTAAAAGATACAGGAAAGATTTGCCACCATCCAACCCCTCTCAAACCCTGCTTCTAGTGGGATATACTGGGTATGTTGTATTGTATACCATCTTATTGTATGCTTTACTTGTATATACTATCCTATTATACGATATATGTCTTATCATCTGCTGAAAACATTTAGAGTTGGGGTCTCATTGGAAGCAGTATCTCTGGTCATCACCCTACTCCTCCAAGACCCTACTTATAGTTTACTATGGTGGGACTGATATTAACAGAACATAATGATCTTGTAAGTTTTATTGAAGTAGTATATCAAAATACACCCTACACCACTTATTTATAGTTGTTAGAAGTACTAACTAACTATTTACATATTTGGTCCTTATACTATGCAAACTATACATTCTAAGAACAAAACTTTATTTCTATACAATACAAAGAATTAAACTAACAATCACCCCCTTAATTCTTTCATAGTTCCCACTCCAAGTAGCCTCTTCATTTCCACAAATTTCAGTCTAGGAAGAGCTTTTGTAAGTATATCAGCCTTTTGCTCCTCTCCACAAATATGTTTCACTACTACCAAACCCCTTTCAACACAACTTCTTATGTAGTGATATCTAACATCAATGTGTTTAGACCTCCCATGAAAAACTGGATTTTTCATGAGTTGAATAGCTGATTTGTTATCCACATTAAGTATAATAGGACCTATTTCAGAGTTGATTAGATTTTCCAAAACACCTTTTAACCACACTGCTTGTTGAGCAGCAGCAGTTGCGGCTATAAACTCAGCCTCACAAGATGATAAAGCAACTATATCTTGTTTCTGGCTGACCCAACTAACCGGTCCACCACCATAATAAAACACTACTCCTGTAGTGCTTTTTCCATCAGCTTTGGTTGGAGCATGAGAGCTATCACTGTAGCCTATCAGCTCACCAGCTTCTCCACTTTTATACCACACACCATGATCAACAGTTCCCTTCAAATATCTCATGATATGCTTCACTGCTTGCCAATGAGTAGTCCTAGGAGATTCCATGAACCTACTTGCTATACCAACAGAGTAGCTCAAATCAGGTCTTGTTTGGGTTAAGTACCTCAAACACCCACTCACCCTTCTATACATGGTTGCATCCACTGCATCATGTTCTGCATCCTTTCCCAGTTTTAATCCAGGATCCATTGGTATCTTTGTAGAATTACAATCTCCCAAACTCAGATCTTCTAAAATCTTTTTAGCATACACTGATTGGTTCAAGAAAATCCCATCACTTAATTGCTTCACTTCTATCCCTAAATAGTAATTCAGCAATCCCAGATCAGTCATCTCAAAGTTTGATTGCATCATTACTTTGAACTCTTCAATCATTTCCAAACTAGATCCTGTGACAATCATATCATCCACATATACCCCTATTATCACAGACCCATTTGCTGATTGTCTTTTGTACACTGCATGTTCTTGAGGACATCTCTTGAATCCTGAATTCACCAAGGTATTGCGCAGCTTATCATTCCAGGCCCTTGGAGCTTGTTTAAGCCCATAGAGTGCCTTAATAAGCTTGTACACTAACTCTTCCTTCCCATGCTTTACAAAGCCCTCAGGCTGCATTACATACACTTCCTCTTTTAACTCTCCATTTAGAAAGGCTGTTTTAACATCTAGGTGATGAACTTTCCACCTATTTGTTGCAGCCAAAGCCAAGATCATTCGAACAGTCTCTAACCTTGCCACAGGGGCAAATACCTCCTCATAATCCACCCCATATCTTTGAACATAACCTTTCACAACCAATCTGGCCTTATGCCTAATAACCCTTCCTTGTGCATCTTTCTTCAGCTTGAACAGCCACTTTAACCCAAGTGGCTTCACCCCCTTTGGACACTGAACTAACTTCCAAGTACCATTCTTTTCTATGCTCTCTAGTTCATCTTCCATTGCCTTCTTCCAGTCAGAATTGTTCTTTGCCTGATCAAAATTGGTAGGCTCCTTGATCAGCAACAGTTTAGACTCATTAAAGATAGGGGCTCAAAAGGGATTTGTTCAAGGACCTCTGTCCTACTGAACACATCATCAAGACTGGTAAAACCTTTGGGTGGAGTATCATCATAGGTTGTTCTGGGAATTTGTTCAACTCCCAGAGGATAACCTCCACTATCACCCCCTGAATCCATCACTTCATCTGTTGATTCAGGGTTGGATTGATGTAGGTTCACAGATGATTGACTGTGAGATGATTCACCCCCTGCACTCAAGTCAGGGGTCTGATCCAACTGGTCAGATGTTTGCCCTGCTGATGTAGTACCATCTTGACTGGGTGAATCCGTAGTCATGCCAAACTTCACATACCTTTGGCTAGACTTATCAGAATTACCCTGGTCCCATGCCCATGGTCTCCCTTCTTCAAATTTCACATCTTTGCTTACTATGATTCTTCCTGTCACTGGGTTATATAACCTATAAGCCTTAGAACCTAGTTCTATGCCTAGATGCACCATAGGGATGCTTCTATCATCTAACTTCTTTACCTGATGACCAGGTACTTTGACATGAGCTTTACATCCAAATACCCTCAGATGCTTTATCTTTGGCCTTCTTTTATACAAACCCTCATAGGGAGTCATGTTGTCTAAGGCTTTTGTTGGACTCCTGTTTAGCAGAAAGACTGAATGCCTTACTGCTTCAGCCCAAAGATCCAAAGGCATATTCATAGTCTTTAGAATGGACCTGGTCATGCCCATTACTGTCTGGTTTCTCCTCTCCACAACCCCATTCTGTTGTGGAGAGTATGGAGCTGTTAGATACTTCTTGATCCCATCCAGGTCACACAACTGTGTAAAACTTCTAGAGGTAAACTCTCCCCCCCTATCTGTTCTAAGGGCTTTGAGTTTATAAGAAGTTTCTAATTGGACTTGGGCTTTGAAGGTCTTGAATGCATCTGGTGCGTCATCTTTAGACTTGAGCATGTGCACCCACATGTACCTTGAGCAGTCATCTACTATAAGCATGAAGTATCTGTTCCCAGCAGGTGTGGCTGGATTTATTGGCCCACACAGATCAGCATGCACTAGTTCAAGGGGTGTCTTTGCCCTGAAATTGGTTGCACTGGGGTAGGGCATACTCCTGTGTTTTCCAACCAAGCAACTTTCACATAATTGTGATTTGTGGCTAATCTTGGGCATCCCCCTCACCATATTGGGACATGGTGTTTATTGAGTCAAAGCTCAAATGTCCCAACCTTGCATGCCATGTCCAAGCTGTCATGCATGGCTGTAAGTAAGCACATGGGAGGTGTAACTGTGAGACTTATTTTATAGAGCCTATTCTCTGATTTCTTTACCTTCATGAGAGTCTTTCCACTCTTCTCATAGACCCAGAGGTGGCCATCTTTCATTAAGACTTCACATCCCACTTCATCCAGTTGACCCAGGCTTAGTATGTTACTTCTCATAGCAGGTATATAGTAGATGTTGGTTACCACTCTGTGTTCATCATTGCTGCATTGAAAGCGTATGGAGCCCCTGCCCCTGATCACAACCACTGACCCATCCCCAAACTTCACCTTGCCAGTTGTGGCCTCATCTAGTTCAGTGAAGTGGGATTTCATGCCAGTCATATGGTTGCTAGCCCCATTGTCAAGATACCAGGTACATTTATCACCTTCATTTTGCAAATTCTTGGGGAACACACCTTGTTCCTCAAGCAGGCCCATGTCTACATTTGCCATCAATAGAGCAGGTTCATCTGGTGCTTCTTGAGTCTGTGCCAGGTGAGCTTCCTGGCCTCCCTTCCTGGGAGCCCTGCATTCACTCGAGAAATGGCCCAATCTATCACAGTTGAAACATCTTATGTTTCTCTTGTCCTTCTTGGTGGTATGTGCACCTTTTTCACCACCTTCATTGTTGTTCTTACCTTGCTTGCTCTGAGCATACCTTTCTTTTCCCTTTCCTCTTCCCCTATTCTCCCCTGATCCAGTGGGTCGTTGGTTTTGAGGCTTGGATTCACTCCTTGTCTTTTCTTGCCACTCAGCTCTGGTCAGGAGTAACTGACCAGATGAGTTCTTGCTTTGTGCCACTGGTCTAAGCCTCTCCTCATAGGCCTTTAACCGCCCAACCAGTTCCTCAAATGGCATCGTCTTAAGATCTGAGAATTGCTCAATTGCAGCCACAATTGGCAGGTACCTTTCTGGTGCAGCTTTCAATACCTTCCTAACTTGCTTTACATCTGGGATCACAGTTCCCAGAGCTCTGTATCTTGAGACCAACTCTCCCATCTTCCCCGCGAATTCATCTATGGACTGATTCTCCCCCATGCCCAACATCTCAAACTCATGGTCTAGTGTTTGAATTCGGGCTTGCTTGACTCTTTCTTCCACAACATACCTTTTCTTCAAGGCATCCTAAACTTCCTTCGCAGTCTTGAATGCAGCCACTTGCATCAAGACATCTTCTGGAAAAGACTGGAAGATGAAGGTCCTCGCCTTCTTGCCCAGTTTTACATCAACTACGGCTGCACCTGGGGGTTCAATGGCATCCCAGATTCCCTGGGCATCCATGAAAGCTTCCATCTTAATCGACCAGGAAGTATAATTCGTCGGGGTTAGAACAGGAATCTTGAACGAAATAGAGTCGCTTGTGTCCTTCAACACAACCTGTGCGCCGGGGTCTGCCATCGAATTCAATCAAGAATCTTGAATCGGAGTGAACTTCGGGAAAGTAGATCAATCGGGCGAATCAATTACAATCGCAGATGATTGTAGTCGAGAATTCAAGAATTGAATTCTTGCGGAGTTCAATTCAATCGAAGATGATTGTAATCGAGATCGATCGAGAGAGAGGGGAGAGGATTGTTGATCGAGAGCCTTAGTCGCTCTGATACCAAATGATATTAACAGAACATAATGATCTTGTAAGTTTTATTAAAGTAGTATATCAAAATACACCCTACACCACTTATTTATAGTTGTTAGAAGTACTAACTAACTATTTACACATTTGGTCCTTATACTATGCAAACTATACATTCTAAGAACAAAACGTTATTTCTATACAATACAAAGAATTAAACTAACAGGGACATACTGGGTATGTTTGTTTTATTGTTGTTTGTTTATTGTATACCATCCTCCAACCGTGACCAATGTATACAAGTTGATAATGATGGGGGTCCACCATAGCCCAACATGAAAATTCAAAATTTGTAAACATCGGTCGGTTGACCAATGCTGTTGTTTTTTGTTGAGTACGTTTTTGCTTCTGAGTAATGCTGAAAAGTGTTATATACAAAAAAGGAAGTAGTTGCTTATTAATTTTGTACTAAAGTGAATCTAGATAAAGTTATTCCCTGATGTTTTATGCAGATTACTATTTGTACTAAAGTGAATCTAGATAAAGTTATTCCCTGATGTTTTATGCAGATTACTAGTGTGATGGCGTGACGAGAACAAGGTGAACCTTAGTATGATTCAAAGAATATTGCTGACAGATTATGAAGGTAACCTGCAAGTAGGTATACGATTCTTACATGACCAGATTGATGATCATATTGTCGGCTTAAAGTCAACACTGCATGTTTTTATGGATTCTACGTCGATTTAATCAATTGATGGAGGGCATTAAGGTCAGAGTCCTCCCAACAAACCCCTTTGGTGTGTTAGTAGATTCTATGCTTATTATTCTCTCATTGCAACCGTTTTTGTGATAATTTTCTGCAGTGGTGGAGCCATAGCATCTGCATCTTAAACGGAGGTTATCATAAGATTATCTTCTGTACTGACGACAACTTATTAAGGATCCAAGTCATACACAAGTTCTAATGATTTTGTGCAGCGGTGGAGCCAACTCATCTTACATGTAAATCCCTAAAATAACCAGAATTTGCTAAACACGTTTTCTAACAGATGATTATTACAACTGTACACAGAAAATCCAAACACTATCTCTGCAAACTGTTTTGCATTTTGATTATTTGAAACCGCGTGATTACATTCATAAACCAATGCCAAACAGCTCCTTAACAATGTAATCAAATTGCCATACATGTTATTATTAGAGATTTGATGGCAGAAACCACAGGAACATCGGTCAATGAGCTTCTGAAATCATACCGATGCAAATGCTTCTTGAAGCTGTAACATCTGACGCAAACAAAACTCGCAGTTAAAAACACAAGGAACTATTATATCACCAATTGCAATTAAGAAATGGTGAAAATGACCTTTATACTAAACTAGTTATTTACCTTGCACTATGGTTGAGAGTTTGATCGTTTTCCAACAGTGCTATGCGTGTGATTTGGTCGTCATTAGTTTGGCTTATTAGAAACTATAAAGTGAGTTCAACAATTTATTGTACCATCTGTCATTGGAATTCAATATTATTATCATTTTTTCTTATTACAAACATTAAAGATTAAAACTTAAAGAAGAAAAATGAGTTCAACAAACATTAAAGATTAAAAACTATAAAGTGAGTTCATCTTTTCCTTTTTTTTTTGTCTTCATTATTTTGGCTTATTAGAAACTATAAAGTGAGTTCAACAATTTATTGTACCATCTGTTATTGGAATTCAATATTATTATCATTTTTTCTTATTACAAACATTAAAGATTAAAACTTAAAGAAGAAAAATGCTATATTTGACTTGATTAGATTTTAGACAAATTTATTCTGTCGAAATCGAGATAAAATCTACTCCATTTAAACGTCTCGGTTTTAAATTAAATTTATATTTTAAACGTATATAAAATATGCACGTCGTAATTAGTAGTGATGGAGCCAATGATGCTTCCTTTGAGTTGGGAATTTTGACTCTAGCTCGTTGGATCAGCCAATGATGCTTCCTTCTCAATGTTTTTTTTATTTATTTTAATTGTTATGATAGCAATTATATTCTTACACCATGAGAGGTTGTAATAATATTTTAATTACACATCACATGAATGTTTTAGAATTTTTTTAGGACTTTCTTCTCTCATCAAATCATCTTATTTCTAAACAACCACTTTATTTTGTTTTCTTCAAATTTCTATGCACACATAACCAAATAAGAATCAGTAACAAGTTATTACATGCTTGACAGAAGAACCAAGCATAGCAAACCAACCAATCAAATAAAAACACACACACAAGTTTCACACATTCGTTCAGTCTAAAAGAATACACACTTATATTGCAACTAACAGTTGCAAAAAACTATATCTTTACTGCTTTCTTGATCACTTTGTAGGAAGACTTGATAAAATTCTTACCTCCTGCATAACTTTCATCATCCTCATCATCACCCATTACAGCGGGCTTTCTTCGTATGCAATCAACACCCTTTTTCATGCCCAAAATAATTGACGGTGAAGATGGAATCCGTCTCAAAACTCTAGCACTTTCGCTTCTCGCAACATCCTTAAATTTCCCAATCTTTTCAGTTTTATCCTTCACTTCAAAACTCTTTCTCCTGCTGATTTTTGCTGATCTGTCACACTCCAATTCGCTCCTTGCAGTATCCTTAAACTTCCCATTTTTTTCAGTTTTTTCTTTCACTTCAAAACTCTTCCTCATGCTACTCCTTGCTGATCTGTCACACTCCAACTCGCTAGCGTTTCTTCTTCTTGGATCTATCTTGTAAGGCGGGTTCTTCAAGATTGTTTCTTGCTTAGGCAATTCATTCTTCTGTTCTTGGAGATTTTTCAAGATTTCTTGTTCAGGATCGTTCAAATTCATGATCTTGGGTACCTCTTTTTTCAAGATTTCTTTCTGGGGATACTTTAAATTCATCTTTTGTATGATTTCATCAGTCTTTTTATCATTATCATCATGATTTTGAGCATTTTGATCATTACCATCTTTCTCCAGTAGCATTTGAAGCCACTTTTCAACATTTCCTTTTCCGCGTTGCTTTCTGCTTTCTTCATCTTCTTCCACTAAATCATCATCAGTTGGAAACCGAATGTCATACTCAATCCCCTTTTCTTCAAATTTCATTTTTTGCAGCCTTTTGCTGTTTTCAACATCATTTGTAATCTCTAGTTTATGTTGTTTCTCCATCTCTTCCATCTCTGCTTCAGATGCTTTATGCTCTTCTTCCAAAAACACCCTTAATTGCTTGTGCTCCGAGTTGACACATGGCAAGCATAAAACGGTATTCTGATATGTTTCTTGCTCCATGATTGGTTCCTCGTTTGGTTTGTTTACTGGTTGTTGATATAAGACAATTTGATCATTGTTTTCATCACATTTGAGGACATCATCCATTCTTGATCTTTTTCTTGTTTGTTCCCAATCAGGTCGAATTAGTTGCTCTAATTCATCTTTTTGCTTAAATTTCTTATGAAGTTCTCTTTCTGATGAATCACACATTGCCTTTTGAGCTTCAAGTCTAGCCATGAGCGAATTAGATGCCGCTTGATTTAATCGAGCTTGTTCTTTATAAATGACACTCCTGCAACAATCACAATTTTTTTTAGCAATTATCTTACTTAGAACACGAGGTTATAAAGCTGATTCAGGACTTTGGCTTATGTTTTATCACGGTAACACTAAATATTTCAGGAATAATTTGGATTTAGGGAGTTCATCACACCCTTAAATTTATATTATATTTTTAAATTTTTGAATAAAATTTTTTTCTTGAGCCCAACCCTAACCCTACCTGTTTTGACGCGTACCAAACTAACTTGTTTTGACTTGTTACTAGAATAGTCCAAAGTAATTTAAAAACAACAACCCCCAAAGTTACCTGTTCAAAAATTCGGTTAATTAGTATTTCTAGACCTGTACCACAAAATTACCTGTTTTGACCCATTAACTAACCAGCCCGCCCTGCCCATATTAAACCTCTAATCATTAAAATAAGTGATTCTTACTGGTGCATAGCGTCTCTTATCATCTTCTCTAGCATTCCCTTATACGACGATTGTGCTTCTGCTAAACGCCTGCATTTTTCTGCACGCCTTCTTTTCTTAATCAACAACAATTCAAGATCTTGGATTGAAGTTCTGTCTTCTTCATTCTTTTGTTTCAGTTCAATCATTTCTTCATCTAGTTTCTCGATATCTGTCTGTTTTTTAGCAGTTTCTTCTCTTTGCCTCAATGAGTCCCTAGCTATGACGAGAGCTTGATACGGGTTTGTAACATAATCGGGAACTTCATTTTCTTTTGACATACTTGGTCTTGGTTTTCTTGGAGCTGTTCCATATGTTTGATTTAGGTTAATCATTTATTTATGAACAGGTTGAGAGTCACTCAAACTCTTATTTTAATGCATGAAATAGCCATAAAGTTGGAAGATCGATTTTTGTTAAAAGTAAAGAAACTTTGTACTACACACTAGTTATTTGCGAAAATGGAAAAAAGTTTTGGAAAAATAAAAAGCATTTTTGGTCAATCTCAACCCGTAACAAAATAATATAACTTCTATGATCATATTTGACATACTAGTTTCACACTGAAAGAAAAACTATAGACAAAGTGTTGGATCAACAAAATCTGACCCATTACCGAACCCATGATGCCCAAAATGCAATTGTAATGCGTATTATCGTTAAAATAATAAATTTCTGGTGATATAATGGTCATATCTGACACACTAATGATTTATTTAAAAAGTAAACAGAAAGTGTTTCGAGTCAATTCAACCTACCCATTATGCCCAAAATGTAATTATAACTTATAATACATAAAGTCTTCAGATTTTTTTATTCGAAAGATCATGTTTAATGAACTAATATAATAGCTGTAATGATGTTTGTCACACTAATTTTCTTTTAAATTGGGTACTGTTCATCCCAACCCATACATTGCACCACTTCTATAATATGCAAACAAATTTCATATTTGTTTACCTATAGGTGAATTTGTTGTGTGTCTTCTGTTAATATCAATGGATTGCAGAGCCAATAAGGTGTCATTAGATTCCTTTCTGGACAAAACAATAGCAGCTGGTGCAAGTCCTGATTTCTTCATTGACTCGTTAAACGGTTGGGGAAAACAATGGGAATCAACTGTCTGTGAATCGTTAAGTTCTTCACACTCACCGTTGCTAAACAATAAATAAAAACCCCTATGCCTGAAAAATTTAGGACCAAGGTTTCAAATTATTATCAAAGAATACCGTAAGAAGCTAAAGAAGTAGAGGTGGTATGATTCATATGTCACACAATGGGTCAAAACAAGTTCGGGTCAAAATGGACCGGTTCTAGTTGGATTGACCTATAAACACTTTCTTGTCCATTAATTATTTTTTTTTGTGAACAATTCTTGGTTGAGTATGAGTATAAAACACAAATTTGTTACCATAATAATATAGAAATAGAAAAGATTTAAGAGGTTGTATGTATTAAAAATTTAGGACCAAGGTTTCAAATTATTATCAAAGAATACCGTAAGAAGCTAAAGAAGTAGAGGTGGTATGATTCATATGTCACACAATGGGTCAAAACAAGTTCGGGTCAAAATGGACCGGTTCTAGTTGGATTGACCTATAAACACTTTCTTGTCCATTAATTATTTTTTTTTTGTGAACAATTCTTGGTTGAGTATGAGTATAAAACACAAATTTGTTACCATAATAATATAGAAATAGAAAAGATTTAAGAGGTTGTATGTATTAAAAATAGACTTTAGGTGACGAATAGTTCACTGGTTCAGCCAATTTGACCCGTTTGTTTTTAGCTAAATTTGTTTATGAGACATTGAGACCCATATGACCTGTTTGAAATAAAAACAATCTAAATCAACCCATTCAAAAGTAAATGGTTCAATATTGCCACATCTTTATCACGAACTTTGCAAAATTCTTTACCTGAAATCTGAGTTTGAAGAAGCAAAGATAGACAAGAACTGGTTAACCGATATACCCACTTGAAGGTCCCACCATGGAACCAAAAACTCAAGCTTGTTATGCTTCTTCTTGCATACTTGCCACTGTAATAATCTTAAATTGCTTGAAACAGTCAATCCTCCCCCTGTAATCCATCAAGATATCAAATAAGAATACACAAATTTATTAATTTATTAGAAATGACTATAAAATCTGTACTATTTAATCATCATAGAATTTGTTTTGAGTAAATCAATTTAGGAGGTTGAAAACATTTACTTTGGGCGACTCTCGATCTCGCTCTTGACTTGTTTCATTTTATAGTAAAAAATTTATACTTTACATATTTGTCTCGTTAGAGAAGAAATAAAACCTAACCCCTTGTACAATCAAACAGATACACCTACAATCGCTCTTGAACCGTTTCAGTTTCTAGTAAAATTTTAAACTTTTACCCATTTGTCTCGTTAGAGATAAAATCTAACCCGAATCAATCCTTTGTACAAATCAAACAGATACAAAATGAAAGATAATTACTTGTGCAAGGAAACCAATGATCAACATCCCAAGCAAGAGGAGAAGCCGAATCAGCGTGAAAATACAGAACATTGCCATATGGGTCGACTCTAAACGTCTCAGGATCAAAGCCAGCATTCCTGTAGTCCCAACCATCAAAATTAAAATCCCTTTTTTATTGAATAACATACAAATTTCTTGAATTAGTGCAGAAATTAAATCAAGCAAAAGCAGCAGATTTGAAATTTTGAATTACCCAAGATGATTGAGTTGTTTCCAGAGTAGGCTTACAAAAATCTTTGGTCTTGCTGAGGGTTTTGCTTTCGGGTCTGTAATCGGAAACAACTCATCTAACTCCTTGGCTCTTGAAGCCTATAAAAACAATATATATAAGATAATGAAATACAAATGCAAATTAGGGTTTTTGTTTTCACAATCTGTAGAGAACAAAACAAAACCCTAAACCCTGAATTTATGAAATCAAGTGAGTTCCATATCATGATATGCAAATCCAAATTAGGGTTTTGTTATTAACAATCTGCGGGGATTAAAATTGGAAGTTGTGATGAATCGAACAAAAAATCAAAGCCCTGTACAATGAATTTGTCAAATCAATGGGTTACAGATCAAGAAATGCAATTCCAATTCAGGGTTTTTGTTTTCACAATCTCTGGAGATCAAAATTGGAAGTTTCCACAAATCGAACACAAAAACAAAACCCTAAACGCTGAATTTGTAAAATCAAATGTCTTACAGATCATGAAACACAAATCAAGATTAGGGTTTCTTACAGTTACAAACACACAATCTACAAACACTAACATCAGAGACTATAGTTTCACCTGATGCGGTTGCAGAGCATACGGAGTAAAAGCGAACGGAGGGCCAAGCGCGTATGGACCAAACCCGTGATCACGACAGATCTTAGCATACGCTTTCGGGTAGCCGAGCCCTTCATCGACTCTCAATTCTTGTGCAGAAAACATCAACTCATCGGCCATTTTCAGGTGATTTGAGAGGGTTATGAGTTGCAGTTAAAGCTGAAGTTGCAGAGGGATAATGGGGCCATGGGGGTGTTTTGTTGAGGAAGAATGTAACGGTCGAATTGGGATCTTTAGGTAGTAATGACAGATGACTGTTTGTTTGGTTGTTGGGTTTTTCAAATTGAATCTGGGGCTTGCCACGCTGGCAAGTGTAACGGCTATAGTAGCAATAATTGTTAGATTTGGTATTGGTAGTATGAAATTCAAACACTTAATTACTTAAATAACAACTAGAACATTCATACACAAGTTCATTCATGCCCTATTCTCTAGTGCTTTATTATATATTTTTTATACTAGCTATAGTAGCCCGTGTGTTACACGAGTTAAATAAATAAAAAATTAATATAACAAAATTTATTAATTATAAAATAATATTTTAAGATATAATATCACTGAAATTATGTATTAGAAATGACTGTAAGTTATAAAATAATGATATCAACTTTTTAAAACTTTTTTTTTCAAAAAAAATAAACGTTTTGTTCTAAAACAAACCGTATAAAAATGTCATTTTTAAAAATTTTCTTATTATAACTCTTAAATTTAATTATTTTTGGTTTTAAAAAAATAACTTTTTGAAAATACCAATTTTAAATATTTCGTATTTTTTAAAAAAGTCTTATGCTTTAAATAATTTATTATTTTATAAAAAATTATTTATTTAGAAATAACATTAATAAATAGATCTCTTTATTAATTTATTAAATCTAAAAAAGTGTTAAATAGTATTATTAGTAATTAAAGTAATTATTTAATAGGAGAGAGAGGCGGGAAAATCTTGGTGAGAATAATTGTAGTGTTGACACGTGTCATCCCAGATACCCTTTTATTAGAGTATGAAGATTTATATATGGCGACGGTTCCATTAATCAATTTGACTTGTTGGGCCTTTGCTAATTGCTACTATTGAATTGGGCTGATTAGTTGGATCCACTGTAGTGGGCTTGAATTAGTAGTGTTCATAGCATTTTTTGAACTTTAAAAAGACCAGCGTCCAACTTTTTGTAAAGTGATTTTTTTTCATATGAAGAACCTGCAACTTTATGTAACATGGTATACATATTAAATCATAAATCAGTTGCTGGTTATATTTTAATAAACAGATCTAAAATGCATGTTACATAAAGCAAACAAAGGTAGAAAATGAACAAAATCCAGAATTTTATTTGACACTTGAATTATTAAAGTTGACATTTTCTTATTTGACGAGACATCCATCCGAGTCTATAAGGATTATCAACCGTGAGTTATCTATACTATATATATATTCATTTGAGAGGGGCAGGAAGGTAATTTCACCCAAATCTCTTAATTTTAAGAGATGTACAACTTCTGTTGCATAGGGTACAAGCTCGATTCATTTCACATATTACAATCCTCAAACTTTTCTTCTGCACATCCTCAGACTTTTGTTGCACATCTGAAAATGGAACCGCCAAGACCAAAGAAGAAGGTCTGCGACCTTCTTTTCTTCTGCACATCTGAAAATGGCTGAGGATTATCACCAAAGAAGAAGGTCTGCCATCGATTTTCAAAGAAGGTCTGCGTTCGATTTTCAAATGGGCGGGCATTTTCAAATGGGCACACAATTGGATCGATTTATACACCCAAAACGTGAAGAATTACTCTATGCAACTTCAAAACATGAAGTTTGAGGATTTCCTCTACCATACGTGAGTCCTGCTCTTCTCTTCCTATTATATATTTGCTTTGTGTTTCAGTTTTTAGGGTTTTAGGGTTTTTAGTGTTTCAAATTTGCAGAAAGTTTTAGGGTTTTTAGTGTTTCAGAAAGTTTTGCGGAAATTATGTTCTTTTTAGCTTAGGTCAATATGTTTTGATGAAGGATTTTTGTGGTTTGAGATGAGCTGATTCTACACACCCGTTGATGACATTTTGGTGATTTGTTGTTTTTGACTGATGTCACTTCTGATTTGTTGTTTTTGTTAGGCTAGGGTTTAATTTTTGTGTTCCTCCAATACCTTCACAGCAGCAGTTTCAGGTACTCCATTCGACTTCTGATTTGTTGTTTTTGTTACACTTGCCTACTTTGAGATTTAAATCATTTACAGTATGCTGGCAATTATAAGTCTTTTGGCTTACCTTGAAGTTGTCTTTGAGATTAAGAATCATTGATGAATGCTGGCAATTGTAAGTCTTTTGGCATCATGGGGTTGGCATCAGAAAATGTGCTTCTGGTCTGAAGAAAGGTATTTAGTCATGCTTAATATGAATAATGTTGTATTGCACACTGTTTTTTAATCTATCAAAATCATGTGTAGGATATGGAGGCGTATGCACGTTTACTTAATGTTCTTCCCCTGAACACAGTACCACACAAACTTTGGATACAAAAGTTCCCACATAAAGAGCAAACCTGATTCTTAAACAAGCATTGGTATGTAAAAGGTATGTTGTATCTAAGGACATAGTTTAAGGGTCCTTAAAGCACATCATGAATTACTTACGGATTGATTTAATACTAGGTATGTTGTTGATTACTTTCTTAGATTTTCATAACTACGAACATAAAATGCATTTTTGAATGATTTTCTCATATGGGTTTTTCTGTATGTTTATGTATGTTGATGATTACATTATTGTTATCATTAAACTGTTACGTATTCTTAAATTCACTTCCCGATTTGAATTTGAATTACTCAAAATACATTTTTGATGATTTCTCATATGGGTTCTTTTGCATGTTTATGTATGTTAATGATTATAAATTACTGATATGATTAAACTGTTATCTATTCTTAAATCTATTTTCGAAATTTAGTTACAGTCTTGAACAATTTGTCATTTAGGGCTTTTTGGGCATATGTCAAAATGGAAGCTTTTGAGGCTGCAAAAATTGTGTACAATAGAATACTAGAAACAGAATCAGAAAGTAATACCTGAATTTAGTTGCGTCTTTTTCATCTGGGTGTTGGTGATTAACTGATTTTGTATCTGGGTTAGGGTTCTTGATTTTAGTATGATCATCGGATCATGGGTGTTTTGTGTTTCTTGTTCATAATCTTTGATGCATATTTGTTTTTTCTTAATGATTGTTTTAAAAGGGGGTTGATTTATTTTATGTTTGTATCGTTTGATGATGTTAAATTGTGAGTGGTAAACTGGAGAGTATTGTGTTAATTCTACAGCACAATTGGTTCTTATTTTGATATTAAAATGTTTGAATATTTAGAATATAAGTTGTAATTTTGACTGTTGTTTGAACTCAAGATCATGTATAGATGAGTTTATATACAGAGGTTTCAAGAAAAGTGGAAAATTTCTTAATATAGAACACTTTGTTCGCTTAATTTGTTGTCATTGATCGTAAGCTTATCAAACATTTTTTAATTTAAGCACCTGATTTATCAATGATCATGTTTGGTAATATAGAAGTGTTAATAATCATTCTGTTCTGCAGTTTTGAACACTCATTGTCTAATTTTCCCTTACGTATATACTTAATTAGTTGTTCAAATTCATTTAAACTCACAGGTTAACCTTAAATGCTGAATAACCCACATCAGTTTTAGTAGATTAGAAGTTAAATTCCCATGGGAGGAGCTTGTTCTAGGAAACGGGACCCACAATCTGATGAAGAGAATGCCCAGAGAGTAGCTTCTAGAATGTATTCGAAAAGTGGGAGCTCGCAATGGCTGGGAACATCGTTTTCTTGAACATGTGTAGATAATAAAGAAGGAAACACGATATGCCCGTCTCTCATGGAGCTATGCATTTATAAAATTTCTAAAGTATGCTATTTCTTTTGTAAAAAAAATCATGATTGATTAGAATTTAGTAAACAGTTGTTTTAAAGACTGTATTTTTATGCTCTCAAACAGGAAATTGATCAGTATGGAACCTTTTCAAAGCTTCCAAGAGATATTAGCCAACAAATTTTTAACGAATTGGTTTATTCTCAACGCCTTACCGAAGCTTATCTTGAAGCTTTTCAAGATTGTGATCTGCAGGTATCTTTCTAAAAAGGAATCAAATAGCTGATTTGGCCTTCAAATGATAAAAATGATGATGTAAATGCCCGCATCATTAGTTTTACACGCGTGATGGCACGTCAGCTATTATAATACAATTGACAAAATCAGTCATTGGCCAGTTTTCTAACAAATAAGTGATATTTGTAGTTTTTTGTTTTGTTAAAGTTTATTCATTGTGTTTTTGGCAGGATATAAATTTAGGGGAATATCCAGGTGTTAATGATGCATGGATGAATGCTATTTGTTCTCAGGGATCATCTTTACTCTCTGCAGATATTTCTGGTTTAGATATTACAGATTCTGGTTTGTTTAAGACTAAAGACTGCAAGAACATTGAGGCCTTAAATTTAAATTTATGTGAAAAGATTTCAGATGTCGGGCTTTGCTGCATTAGTGGTATTTTTCTGCTCCAAGATTTTAATGTTTAAACCTTTGAATTTATATCTATCTATATCTATACTATCTTATTAGGGCTTTGTTGCATTAGGGCTTTGACCGAGTTTGTGTTTTTATTATCTTATTTAATTTAAACTTATTTTTTTGGTAGAAATCTGGGCTTAGGGATCTCACGACAAGCAAAACACCACAGGCCTCAATTGCTGTTGCATTATCTAGAGATACAAAGCTTTTCGAAAGAACTGCCCCATCAACATATTGTTTAAAGAGTCCTTACAGAAAGGATCCTGCTGACAGGGACTATATTATTAATGCTGCAAGAGAAAAAAATCCATATATTTAAAAACATATATTTTGATGAAGAAGCTTTTGATGTTGAAAGAGATGATGCTGAAAAAGATGATTCTGAAAGTGATGTTCCTGATGATCCTGAGGTTGATGATATCAGCATTGGTAATTTAGTTGTAAAAGCTAAAACAGTAGGAGATATGAAGGCTGACTTTTCGGTTGATCGATCTAACATCGTTCACGGGACCCCGCTTACCCACAAGGGGGTTCCAAATGAGGATAATTTAGTTGATGAAAGTATTTCAGGTGAATCATGGGTACAAGGGCTTATGGAAGGTGAATATTCTGATTTGAGTGTTGAAGAACGACTAAATGCCCTAGTTGCTTTAATAGCTATTGCTAATAAAGGCCATTCTATACGTGTTGTTCTTGAGGTACTAATTTTACCCCATGTGTATTCTTTAATTAACTTATAGAATGCTTGGATTTGCGTTTTGAAACCGATTATCTTACAGTTTCTAATATGACATTCACTTTTAAAGCTTACATCTAATCACCTATATTTTTGCTTCCAAGACTTTTGGATATAATTTGGGGAAGCTTGGCAGGAACGGTTAGAAGCAGCCATGGCGGTAAAGAAGCAAATGTGGGCAGAGGCACAAGTGGATAAAAGACGCATAAAAGAAGACTTCATGGTAAAAATACAATTTCCAGTTGTCGATGAAAGAAGTGATTTGGTGTCAAATAACCATCAAGAAAACTTAGGTGACCCGCAAAATGACTTGCAAACACATGAATTTTCCAGAGTCCAAGATAGTTTTCAGCTTCAGCAACCTGCATATGCTGTTGAAAAAACTAGGGCACGGTTAAAATCTCTTATTGGTCATAAAGCAGAGGAAATGTATGTATACAGATCATTGCTACTTTCAGTTTTAATTTCAGGTAAGTGTATGAATCTGATGTGTACATTTCATGTAATCAAAGCCAATTTGAAGGTTGAGTCACTGCCCTCAGTTCCATCCATCAAGTTCTTCAAGTTGGAACCAAGATGCTTTAGTTTTTTGGTTCTGATTTATAATTTTGTTCGAGTTGATTGTCGCTTTAAGTAATAGTTTTGCTCTTCTAGCTTAAACGGATGAGTTTTGGTTCTGTTTATTGCTTCTCTCGGATGGATTGTGAGTAGGTATGGGTTGCGATTAAAAGCTTAACTAAATTTGTTCTAGAATCATGTTATTATGCGCACATCGCACATATTACATTAACTATATTATTTCATATTCGAGTACTATGGGTTGCATATGAGTTATACAATAGATGAGCTTCAAGAAACTATTACACATAGATAGAATAACGGCAAGGGTACTTTGCATTGTATATCTTTCAAATATTTTTCCTTTCTTGCCAAATATTATAATCAATATATATTTACGTGATATATTTCAAGCTCATTTAAAAAATTGAAACAATATATCTAATTTTGGTTTTGATTAATTATGACAGAAAATCTATCCGTGGAGCTTAGTCTGAGCCGCTTGATGTTGATGAGGTATAAGCTTTGAGTTACTTTGGATCCTACTTTCTTAGTATCATTTTCTTAAAATTCCAACCTTGAGGTTTGATTAGATAATCATATAAATGACAGTTTTTTTGCTCCCAGCTTTTTGATTGTCATGATGTAATTAGACATCTAATGGACTTCGCTACCATGAGGAAAAAGCTTGCAAAAGGGTTGTATTGAACTCTGAAAAAAATTGAGGTTAGTTTTTTTCTTCACGAGTTCATCGAGTTGATTCATAATTTTGTCATGCATATGTTTATGTCTAACTACTCTACTATCTTCTTAATGTTCTTCATTTACTGTCATATATAGTATCACTGTTTTGCTTTTTATACTATGATCTGAACATCAGTTATAGTTTTATGAAGCATTCACTTGGTTTTGTTTTTCTTTGATCTAATGTATATGGTTCACACAAAGAGATTGTGCAAATTAGAATGTTGAGATAATTTGTAGAACGTTAGTATTTAGATAATAATTTCTCACTATAAGTCTTCTCAGCTTGTAAATCTGTTTAAAAGTGTTGAATGTTACCTGATTTATACAGGTTTGCAGGAACATAGCCTGTGTTTTTGGCTTTATTAGCATATCCTTTTGGCACTAAGCTCTTATATCATTGCTTTTGATGTGCTACCATGTTGAAAGGGAGATAAAAAGGATCAAACACTTTTGGTAGTGAAAGTAAAAGCAAGGAACCCTCTGTGTTATTCATGCAAGCTCTTCTTTAGTTATTGTTGGATTTTAGTAATTAGATCAAACCCAAATAGTTGTTGAAATTTGTATAAAACCTTATAGGTTTAAAGAATTGAAAATGTACTATAATGCGGGCAAAATAATTCCACATTATAACATATAGAATATTTCTATACCTTTGTGGTACATGTTCATTTATTCTGTTTATGTGTTTCTTCAATAGAAATTTGATGTCGTGAAATGTCGTAATTGTGCTGTTAAGAGGATGCTACATTAAAAATCCACAAGCAAATCTACTTACTTTAACTTTTAGCTTCAAGACTTAAAATTATTATACTTGATTCCGCTGCAACGCGCGGGTCACCTCCTAGTGTGTATATAAATAGATATTATGTAGCATTAATTAATTTACTAATAAGATTAGGTTTCTTTTTAGCAGTAATAAAAAAGAGAAAAACAAATTTTCATGAAGGGGGTACAAATAGAAGAATTGTACAAATTTAATAGAACTTTGTAATTTGTACAAACATGTTATTATGAGACAGTGTTTAGCTTATTTTAAAGTGTCAGATACATAAAACCAAATTCTGTTTTCATACTTTTGGTTGTTACATATTTTATATCAATCACATAATAAATATGTAAGTTTAATTGTCTTAGAGTAAAAACATAATTAGTTGGTTTAACTGTAATTTTAGACAAATTAGTTTTAAAGTGATTGAAAAATTAAATAAATATTCTTTATTATTTCTAGTAAATATGTTGTTATTTTAACTGTAACTAGGAATATATGCCGCGCGTTGCTGCGGCTGTTCGTGTTTGAGTATTTTGTTATAGTAAGCGACATAGTAGATAATAAACCAAAGTTTTGCTTGTTTTTGGCCTGTAACAATAGAACCAAGCAGAAATAACACATAATTAGATAAGAAAGAACAGTATTTGCTTTATACCGAAGAGCATCAATATATTATATATCATGTGATTACCTCCAAAGTATCAGCAAAACTTTTTTCAGCTTGAGATATTTGTTTCTTTGCTTCAAGTGAGATTTTTTCAATCTCATCCTTATATAGTTTCTGCTGCCCTTTCATGTTGTGCAATGAGAGATTCTACTTGTACATCAAGCTTTCTGGCCAAACTTTTGTAATCAAACTCTTCCTATAGCAAGAGAAGTTCTTGTTGTGCCTGTAAAAGATATTATAACATTAATATGAATCTCTACATATAATATAATAAAACCAAACATATAGCATATAAAGTCATATATAACGTTGATAAATCACCTCCAAATGAATCTCGAAGCAATCTTGTAAGGTTGGAATGACGAACAGGAACATGAGAACCGTTTTCCGCCAATGCATTTATACATTTTCCAAGTGAGCTTAATGAAAGATTTATCGATTTAGCTTCCTCTAAAGTATGTCCTTCACTGCCTAGAAAATAACATCACAATGCATGAAATCATTTTAAAATCTATCCCTATTTGTAAAGATATCCATTTATGGATGTTATATAGTTAGCATCAGTTGCCTATATTTATAATTTTATGAATATTAAATATAGTTAAGTATGGTTTGATACCTGACTTATCAATACGCTCAGACCCAGCAAGATCCACGACAATAAGCTTGCCCTTACGTACAACTGGGGCCTTCATTGTTCTATTCATATGAGACTTGCCATTAACATTTTCACCAGAACTACCCACAGACTTCTTAACATGCACCTGCAACAAAAGTGGAGTTCATGTGATATTTATGTTATTAGTATTTTGAGTTCAAACGGAGATGGTGACATCGGTCCATTTATTTAAGAATGTTGGTTTAAAGTAATTTTTTAGCTCTAACCAGTAAAACACATAAACTCAAAAAAAGATATGAGATATCTTAAACTGGAACATCTGAACATAAACCCTCATACATCATTCCATTAAAAAAATAGTTTTATTGGAACAATATGATATTTGACACACTAATTATGTTTACAGATAACGATAAAAATTTGGACAAAAAGTGTTTTAGCAAGCAAGACGTGTACAAAAGATTTACTTGTTATGACCCAAATCATATTTTCATCTTGTTAATGAATGTCTAATGTAATTTAATATTTCGCACAAGCCTTAATCCTATTACATGTTATCAAACCTATAAATCCATTCACTTTTTTTTATATTCAAGCACATATCTACTTTTGATGAATGACCAGAAGATACCACTTATAAATAATGAATATGAATATTATATATTTAAACCCTTTTCTTATCATTATATCAAAATCTCTAATGTGTAGGATATATGATGAAAATTTCCACATAGTATTATGAAAAATGAGTGGCAAGCTGAGATATGGAACAATGAATATCAACTGTGAACTGACAAAATATTAATACGGGACCTCACCATCAAAATGGCATGACTACGAGAAGATTCAGTATTGAGCTTGGTGTTAGCACCAAACTGATCTTCATCAAACTCAAATGTATCCGAATCCCAATTACTCCTTCTTAGTTTCAACCTTTGAAGTTGAAATTGCACAATAAGGATGTAAAATGGAACTGATAAGGTTATTAACTGCAGAATAATCTTATAAACTAAGCTAAAAACATGTGATCACATTACCTCAGGCTGTAATTCCACACAATAAGCAAAATCAGCATCTGTTGCGAGCTCCTCGCTGTTTCGTGGTCTTAATCTTACAGCCACTCTAACTCTCCCAGAAACTAATGTGTAAAAACAAAGATAGAATAATAATCCCTAAATTTCACCAATATCCCTAAATCATAATAGCTTTTTACTCAATTACATTAACATATAGAAACATATTACAATTATTCAGAAATATAGGCATATACTTGCACAATAAACGCATAACCACAATCAAATCATACACGTGCAAACACACACACACACACACATACAGTACAACAGTAAATCGCAATTATAGAGATAAAGCTAACAAACGTGAGAGAGAGAAGAAGAGAGACCTCCAGGAGCATCCTTGTGAAGCGCAGCGGCGGAATTGGCACCGGAGCCGGTGCTGTTCCGGCGGATGGCAGAGGCTACCGATGGCTTAGATTTGTAAGCAGAGGAGTAAGACGATGAGGATGAAGATGAAATTGACTTGGTCTTCACACCTCCATTCTTGTAAGTGCCTTTTCTGTTGTGTACCGCTACCTCTTTCGCATTAATATAACGCCCAATGAAATTTGAAATATAGTTGGAATATGAGTTAGTGGGTGAGTATTAAAGTCATGCATGATAAACCAAAAACGTGGTAAACAGAAAACCTGATAGAAGTTTGTTTTTGTCTAACAAACGTTTCTCTAGTTCTGTGTATGGGGCAAATGCAAAGTAGTTGTATGGTATAACGTTGTTTTCAATGGGTGCTATTATTGTAGATCTCCTAAAAAGAATAATTGCGTTGCGATCTACAACATTACCTGATGTTCTTCGCTCAACGCAAACAAAACCTGTGATTTTATAGCAAGATTTTAGCCTGATAATCTCATTGAAATGTGCTGTGCTGTGCGCATCTGTAGTTGCCTTTATAGCATCAGCCGACATTATGAATTTGTGTCATACTAAATGATTTTGTAGGAATAAATATGTTGAAGTAGTTATTATAAAAACGTTGCTTATATGTTCATCAACAAACAATAAGTGGAGTTCAGGACGTAGATACATCTTCCATTTCTTTATAATTCTAACTTCAATTGATTCTATGCTACATCTAGGACTGAGAGATGATATTCGTTGAAGTGGCATTTTAGCTTTCTTGTCTGCGATCAATTTCAGCCAAAAAGTCTGAATACACTATATTTTTTGTTACATTAGGAGGTGTATTTTCAGAGGGCTCTATATAAAGTTTTAAGGCGTCGGGTGAAGTTGATCTAGAGAACACTACATACAGTTGTCCATGACCAAAAATAGGCTGAGGCAAGTAAACTCCTATCTTATTTAAAGACTGTCCCTGACTTTTATTGATAGTCATTGCATAACAAAATTTAACAGGGAACTGTTTTCTTTTGAACACAAAAGGAAGTTGGGGATCAGTGTGACTCAAAATTATTCTAGGTATGTAGACTCTATGACCAGCTACGATACCAGTAATAACCTGTGCCTCTAAAACCCTTGGAAGCAGCTGCGTTATAATTAAACGTGTTCCATTGCATAAACCAGCGCTTTGATTTATGTTACGCAGCAAGATGATGGGTGCTTTCACTTTAAGATTAAGTCTATGTGGTGGTAATCCGTTAAAGTCCAATTCATTCAGGTATTCAACTGGGTATAGTAGCTCTAAATCACCTCGATTTTTGGCATGAGGTACAATGGAGTCCGTGCTTAAGTAGATGCTACAATCATCAGAAGACATGCCCAAGACAATGGCATTGACCAAGTCAGTAGTTTCATTTTTTGGGCAAACAATTGCTTTTTGAGAAAGATTTGCTGCTGTGGGACTTTCAAGTGTCTCCTTATCATATATGAAGTGTATGAGGTTATGTAAACCATAATCGCCATGAGGTATTAAAAACTTTTCAGGGATTTCAATAAGCTTTGAATCGCTAGGGCAATCTTTATCTAGTGCGCCATTTAAGCCATTTCCTACATCTAGTAGCCAAGATGCAAAAGATGCAATTTCGCTAACATCAGATCTATTAAGTTGAGCATGACGTAAATGCAAGTTTTCTGTTAATTTAACAATCTTAAACTTGTCCCACATGTATGATCTGGGCAATGAAGATGCTAGGATATCTTGCTTACTTGCCTTACGTTTTACAGGTAACGTTTGTCTAAAATCACCTCCTAGTAGCACAGATTTTCCACCAAAAAGGTTGTCAGCATTATCTAGTAGATCCCTATCTAGTAGATCCCTAAGAGTTCTATCTAATGCTTCAAAACATCTTTTATCATTCATCAGAGCCTCATCCCAAACTATAAGTGAAGTTTCAATCAAAAGTTTTGCAAGTTGGGTGTTTTTCTTAACATAGCAAATGCTCTCCTCTGTTATCTCTAAAGGTATTTTAAAGCGTGAATGCGCTGTTCTACCGGAAGGAATGAGTAGAGACGCAATACCGGACGCTACAACTGCGAGAACTATCTTTCCTTCAGATCGTAGTGCATTGATGATAGTCGTCCACAAGAAAGTATTCCCCTTGAAAAAGACGACCTCCATTAAGTAGCAAAGAGTACACTCCACGTCGATCATGAAGCAGATAGCTGTAGTACATGTTCATGGATAACTTCCTGCTACCACCTGCTTTGTCATGAGTAAGCATAAGATGAGGTGACCATCCACTTTCTCCATGCAAGAATAACAACGGGTATTGTAATGACATGTAAAGAGGATGTAGTTTATTGACACGTTGAGGATTACCAGTCTTTGAATGAATAACAATGTCAAAATCATCTGCAGTCGGAGGATTATCAAGCATAATCACCCCAATCGTACCAGTTGCTGGACTATCATAAGAGCGCTCATTGACTGAACCAAAAAGTTTAATAGAAAAGTTAGGAACTGTTTCTTGAACGCAAAGATCTCTAGCAGAACGAAAAAGCTTTACTAAAGAATTAAGTTTTTCCAACAGAGACATTAGAAGTTCTACGGTTTCAACATGAACGCGCGAACAATCGTCAACCCCGAATAAATGCATCCTATTGGAAAGCTCACGATCAGTGTTGAATACATACATCTGCAAGAAACGTGGCCTCTCATTCGGCGGAGGACATAACGTGCCAATCCAATGGTAGATCTGGCCCTCAACCTTAAACACGTAAGGACCAACACCTCTATTAATCGAGTTATCCACAGTAGCTCCAAAAGACGTCATAGAAAACATCGAATTATAAGCGCGAATACTGTCAAGAAAAATCAGAACATTGATAAAGCTCTTTAACAATTGCCGGTGGATCTTGAGGTAGGCGAACACGCACACGACCAGCCCTAAAGCATTGATTATATCAAGGAGCACGACTCCGTGCGACGTGACTAACACGCTCGGCAGACCAGAAATTAACTCGACAAAACTCACACACAAAGTCGCAATCACCAGAATCGGCATACACGTAAGGTTCAGACGTATAAGCGAGAGACGAAGTTGAGGCATCTACAATTTCATCAGATGTACGTCTACACTGCCGCCTATAGCATTTAAAGGTATCTTAGAGGAGGAAGGCAACTCCTTCCTTCTCTTCAGACTATGAGCAAAAGCCATATACAATACCCCAGATAACTAAGCATATGCTACACTATCACTACGCTATCGATAAAGATAAAGAATAACAGCAACATCAAAGCCATAGACTATGAATAAAAATAAAAGTACAAAAAGCAACATCATAGCACAACATTCTATCTAAGCAGCATGCAACAATACTAAGGTACCTACTATAACCAAAGCACACATACATACTAACCACCACACATTTGTAAAATCTATCTTAAAACTAAATCTTCTTCAAAGTTAATGTTAAATATTTGATTATTAAACAAAACTAACAACAGGATGATTTCTTAGCAAGAATATCCACCCTAGAACCCGAGCTACGAAACAAAATCAAACACAAAATGGAGAACGTGATGCTATTGTTGAGAATCCACCTATAACTACAATTTTCTAAATATAATAAAAAAACTTGAAGACCTCTAGGGTTACCTGCTCCTATGAAGGTTATTGACTCTTTCAAGGATCACCACCAAAACCCTAAAAACTGATAGAGACGCTATTGTTGAGATTTGGGTGGCTGCGGCCACTGGAGAGCCACCACTACAACCTGGTGTGAAGGTGTGGGAGTCCCTGTAGCTGATGATTTCAGCAAATGTTTGAAACCAGAGGACTGATTTCAACAAACAACAACGGAAAAGAAAACCGAAATCAGTAACGGCGAAAGGGCAGAAGAAGGAACCTGCAAATCGGAGAGATTGAACCACAAACACAGATACAAAAACAACCGGGGGAGGCTAGGGTTTAACCGGGTGGACTACGGCGGAGGCCGCCGGTGCAGGTGGTTCCGATGCAGGGGTCGCCGGTGATACCGGTGCGGTGAAAGGGGCAGAAGAACGAACCTGCAAATCGGAGAGATCGAACCACAAACACAGATACAAAAAAACCGGGGGAGGCTAGGGTTCAACCGGGTGGATTACGGCGGAAGGCCGCCGGTGCAGGTGGTTCCGATGTAGGGGTCGCCGGTGATACCGGCGGCGAACGTCGGTGGGCTGCCGTTGCAGGAGAAAGGGGTGCGGTTGATGACGTGGTGTGTGCCTCTCCCACCGACCAATGTCTTTAATAAGAATACTAATACCTTTATAAAATTCATAAAGAAACAAACAAACAAGCATACCCAGTATATCCCGCTGAAAAGCAGGGTCTGGGAGGGGTATGTGGTGGCAAGGCTTTCCTCTATCCTGAAAGATAGAGAGACCGCTTCCGAAAAGACCCCCGACTCGTTAACAAAGGCAGTAACCATAACAATCATAATACATAGCATACAACACATAGGTAAATATCACATGCAGAATTAGATAGTGCGCACATCATAAAAAGCGACATGTAACACCCAAAAAGGGTAGATGACGAAAAACTATAGCTGACGCGGGGGGTCCCGCCACATGTAACCGTATACCCTTCCCACCCACAAAACCCACTAAAAGTCCTTCATTTTAATTCTACGCCTCCATTCACTCCTATCCTCGATCATGTGCTCAGAGAGGTGCAAGTCTATCATATCTCACCTAATAATCTCATCCCAAGTCAACCTAGGTCTACTTTTACTCCTCCCACCCTCTACGCTGATGTTCTCTACTGCTTTACAGGTGCTGCCATCGTTCTCCTCTTCACGTGCCCAAACCATCTTAATCTTCTCTCTCGTATTTTATCTGTGATACATGCCACCTCTAGCCTCTGGCGAAAGACGCCGTTTCTTATCCTATCCAATCTTATGTGTCCACACATCCACCTCAGCATTCGCATTTCTACGACCTCTATTTGTCTCTCGTGCGATTTCTTTATGGCCCAACAGTCTGTGCCGTATAGCATAACTGTCCGTACTGCCACTCTGTATAGTTTTCCCTTTAATTTTGCCGGGAACCTCTTATCACACAGAATCCCTGATGCTGCTCTCCACTTGCACCATCCTGATTGCACACGGTGGGCTACATCGCTGTGTATCTCTCCGTCTTCTTGTACATACGAGCCAAGGTATTTGAACCTACACGTCTGAGGGACCGCCATGCCCTGTATACTGATTTGGGTGTCCTCTTCAGCCTCACCACTAAAGTTACAATGTATGTATCCTGTCTTAGAACGACTTATCCTTAAGCCCCTGCGTTCTAGTACTGCTCTCCACTGTTCTAATCTCTCGTTAAGCACCGTCTTAGATTATGATATTAAGACAATATCATCCGTAAACATCATACACCATGGGACCGGCTCTTGTATAGACTTGCTCATCTCATCCAACACTACTGTGAAGAGGAATGGGCTCAATGCCGATCCTTGGTGGAGTCCCACTTCCACCGGGAAGAAGTCTGTGTCTCCGATAGGTGATCGTACACACGTTTTTGCCCCATCATACATATCCTATATTATTTTGATATACCTCTCTGGTACCCTTCTAATTCGTAGACTTTCCCAGATAAGTTGCCGTGGCACACTGTCATAGGCTTTTTCTAGGCCAATGAATACCATATGTGTAACACCCCAACCCGGAGAGGCTGACGTGTCACTATCACGGATATCAAATCAAAACGCATTCCCATTATTAAAATGTTTACAAGTTCAAATTCCAAAACCTAATTAAGATGTTCAATACATCAATTAAAATAACAGATAATCTGAAAGAACCTAGTTAAGTTATTCATTACATCAATTAAAGTAAAATACAATCTTGATCTTCAACCACTCTTCACTGATTTCCCGGAACCCCTTGATTACCTACAATCAAATAAGAAAACACCACAAAAAGGAAATACGGCTGAGCCAAAAGTTGCTCAGTGACGGAAATTACAATAGTAACGATACGAAGCATAAATACTTATATCTGAATACTGAACGGATCATATGATACTGAAACGGAAATCTGAATCTGAACATATAATACTGATACTGAACTGAACATGTAATACTGAACTGAACTGATCTACACGACGTGTATATACAACCAAAATAAGTCGTGTAATATAAGAAGTACCCAGAGCCAAAACTGAACTGATAAGTACATAGCTAGCTAGACTATGCACTAATGAGATGGTGTGTGGGGCGTACACACATGATTCCATTCCCCGGAACTGAACTGAACTGAACTGAACTAGGATCGATCCATCCGCCTCCCAGATATTATGGCCAAAGTACTACCTGAGTACTAACGTGTTAACGGAGACGCCGTGAACTATTTATTACACACCGTCACGAAAAGTGTCACATCATTGACGCCACAATGACATGTCGGAGAGCTCGGGTAACAGAGTATCAATCAAATAGTAGTACAACTACCAACATATAACGTATCAATGGAACATTTATAGGAACATGCAATAATGAGCACAATTCATAAAATATATATTGCATGCTACAGGTCTCACTAAATAACACTAATGAGTCGAACGAATCGGAGCATAATTAAATAATAAGGATATACGACCAATAAAGGCTAAACGATCCATATTAACGGAAATAACATATCAAAAATCCGTACTACAAAGTAACGGAACAGAATTTATACTATGATAAAGATAACCAAGAATCCGTACCTTATACACGAATGACAATAATCAGAAAAAGGTTTAGGCTCGGTTAACGCCGCGAGAACCTACGATAACGTAACGCAAATTATAATCTGAAAAATTCCAGTTCTGCCCTTGTCTTTTCGCACTCGTTAAAAATACTAAACGATGTTTAAAAATTCTGAAAATCTCCAGTTTACTAGATTAGTGACTTCTAAACAACTTTCATCTAGAAAAGTTTCTGATTTGGAGTACCGAAATATGAGAAAAACGTGGATCTTTACAGCTGCGCAGAACTGCTAGCTGTTACAAAAACGACTGTTTGGAGGTCTAAACGAATGATTTTTTCGATGTTTTATATATCAACAGATTCGTCTTTCAACGAACTTCGTCATGGACATAAGGTTTAACTGATTTGAATCTATTATGAAGAAGTTATGGCCTCCGTAAGTTGGCTGTAAAATACGGCCTAATTCAACTATTTAAAGCTTATTTTTTTTAACGAAATAAACTATTTATAACGATATAAACATAAATTGTTAAGGTTTTTAATAAGTTAATTTACAGAAACTAATTAGGTACTTTTATAAAATAAGTCTTATATTTAATCTGATTTTTACCATTTATTTAAAAGAATCCATAAGAATAATTAAACTAAATGTCTTGTTATATTGTTTTATAAATGTTTAATCTTAACAAAAATTACAGAAAATCAAGTTGATGATTTAAAAATAAACAGGGATTATAAAAAGGATTTTTATAATTTTTAGAATTTTTACGTATTTTTAAAAGATTAAAAAGGCATTTTAAAAAAAATTGCAGGGGCTCGGGTTCGAACCCGTGACCCCCTGCCCATCCCCCTTTTGCTTTAACCAGCAGGCTAGGGCGCCTGCGCCTGAACCTGACTGGTTTTAATTTCATTTAAACAAATCCCGAACCAAACCCCCAAATTCAAACCTTATAAACCCTAGAAACCGATTGATCCCAAATTAAACATCAATTTGATGTTGTTAACGCACACAACCATAGGGCTTTTGTTCCCTATGATTAAACGAACTAATAGGTGTGTTCAATTACCTGTTTCGAAGCTCGAATGGTGTTGATCGATCGGTAGCAGGTCGCGACTTTGGGGAGAATTCAAATGATGAACAAACACTGATGATAATCGAATTAACTTTGCAGGATCATTCTAACATCGTTGTCAAGCAAAAGCCCTCTATCAATTTTAGTTAAAATTGATCGGAGGTGGGTTAAAAATCGAGTTGCAGGTCGACGACGAGGAGGAGATCGAATGGAGTGTTTGTTGTTTGTTTTGTTGCAAACGAACTCAAAGGAATGTTTTAAACGTTTAAATGATTGTGTAGGTAAAGTTAATTGCATTATTACGTCTGTTCAGTGCGATTTGCACATGGTGATCGGCCGAAAGTCGGTTTGTGGGTCGGTTGGATCAATTAAAAATCCAATTTTTCAATTTAATCGAGGCATAGGGTTCGCATCTTGCATAAAAGGTTGTCGGGGATCAATTATTGAGTCAAAACCGCGTGTTTTTGGATCGTGGATGCTCGCCGGAGCCGACCGGCTCTTTGGCCGGAATAGTAACGACGGGGAGAGAGAAAGAACAGATTTTAAATTTGCCATTTTACACAAATGGTCCTTGTGGTTTAGGTTAGTTAGCAATTGAAACTAAAAATTTGTTTTGGTTGTTGTTTTTTTTTTTCTTTTTTTTATTTTATTATGGGTATTATAATTCTACCCCCCTTAAAACAATTTCGTCCACGAAATTGCTAGGTACAGATCAAACAAGATATGACATAACGTACGCGGAGTACTGTGATGTTAAAGAAACAGATAACTGATAACTTTATAACTAATAACAGAAACATATAACAGATAATACCTAAGAGGTAAATAGATACGGATATTGAGAGCGGATTTCATCTTCTATCTCCCATGTAGCTTCGCGTTCAGAATGGTTTTTCCATAATACTTTAACAAAAGGAATAGTTTTCCTACGCATAATGCGCTCTTGTCGGTCAAGTATGGCCTCGGGTTCCTCCTCAAACGATAAGTCTTCACGAATCAAATGAAGTGGGTAGTTAACCACATGAATAGGATGATAATTGTATCCCCTTAAAAGAGATACATGAAAGACGTTATGCACATGTGACAGTTGAGGTGGTAAAGCCAAACGATACGAAACCTCGCCAACTCTTTCTAGGATTTCAAAGGGTCCGATAAACCGTGGACTAAGTTTCCCTTTTAGACCAAAACGTCGTACACCTTTGCAAGGCGAAACCTTCAGGAATACTTTGTCACCGATCTTAAACTCCAAAAGTCGACGGTGTCGGTCTGCATAGCTTTTCTGTCTACTTTGAGCTTCTTTTAACTTTTCTCTAGCAATAGCAACTTTTTCATTCGTGATTTGAACTAACTCGGGTCCTTCGATGACTCTTTCACCGACTTCTTCCCAACAAATAGGTGCTCTACATTTACGACCATACAATAATTCAAAAGGTGCCATGCCAATGCTAGCTTGCCAACTATTGTTGTAAGCAAACTCGACCAAACACAAGTATTCATCCCAGTTCCCAGTCCACTCTAAGGCACAAGCTCGAAGCATGTCCTCAAGTGTCTGAATAGTACGCTCCGACTGACCGTCAGTCTGAGGGTGAAACGCTGTACTAAACCTCAACTTGGTACCCCATGCAGCTTGCAAACCCTTCCAAAAACGAGAAGTGAACCTCGGGTCTCGATCAGACACAATAGACACCGGAGTGCCATGAAGTCTAACAATCTCTTGTGTAAACACTTCAGATAGTTTGCTAACCGAAAATCCTTGCTGAATTGGGAGAAAGTGAGCTGACTTTGACAATCTGTCAACGACAACCCAAATCGTATCATTTTTCTTAAATGTCCTTGGCAACCCTGTCACAAAATCCATGGAAATATCATCCCATTTCCATACAGGAATAGGTAGTGGCTGAAGCAAACCACTAGCTCTTTGATGCTCAATCTTGACCTGTTGACAAGTAAGGCAACGGCTAACATACTTAGCCACATCCTCTTTCATTCCATTCCACCAAAAGTTCTGACGAAGGTCCCGATACATCTTAGTAGATCCAGGATGAATAGAAAACGGAGAACTATGTGCCTCAGCTAATAACGATTCTCGAAGAGAAGAATCATTAGGCACACATAAACGTTTACCACACCAGATTACCCCATGTTCATCTACTCTGAATTCTGATTGTTTACCAATCTCCACATTCTGTAAGATTTCCCAGAGTTCACCATCGTCTTTCTGTGCGTTCTTAATCCGGAATATTAAGTCTGACTCAATCTGGAGTGTTGCGAGATATCCGTTGCTCTTGCCAATAAGTAGGCCAATACCCAATCTATCAAGATCAGTAACGTTGTGTGGTTGTAGCTGTAGGGAGGCTACTGTTCCTGAGCTCTTCCTGCTAAGGGCATCAGCTACCACATTGGCCTTTCCCGGATGATACTGAATATTGGCATCATAATCTTTTAACAACTCTAACCATCTTCTCTGCCTCATGTTTAGTTCCTTTTGTGTGAAGATATATTTCAAGCTCTTGTGATCAGTAAAAATATCACAAGTCTCTCCGTAAAGATAATGACGCCATATTTTCAACGCGAAAATAACAGCAGCGAGTTCAAGATCATGCGTAGGATAATTTACCTCGTAAGGTTTCAACTGCCGTGAAGCATAAGCAATGACCTTACCATGCTGCATTAGCACACATCCAAGGCCCTTTTTAGAGGCATCGCTGTAGATCTGTTATCCACCCGTGCCCGATGGAAGTGTGAGAACAGGAGCAGACACCAATCTTTTCTTGAGCTCTTCAAAACTTTTCTCTCGTTCGTCATTCCAAGAGTACTTAACCCCTTTCCTTAACAGTTGTGTAAGGGGTAAAGCTATAACAGAAAAACCTTCAACAAATCTGCGGTAGTAACCAGCAAGGCCAAGAAAACTACGGACTTCTGTGGCTGAGGTCGGTCTAGGCCACTTAGTGATCGCCTCAACTTTAGCAGGGTCCATCATAATACCCTCCGCAGAAACGACATGACCCAAAAAGGCTACCTTGCTCAGCCAAAATTCACACTTTGAAAATTTGGCATAAAGCTTCTTTTCACGTAGTGTTTCGAGCACGATACGAAGATGATTCTCATGCTCCTCCTTACTTTTAGAATAAATTAAGATGTCGTCAATAAATACAATGACGAACTTATCGAGGAACTTGCGGAAGACTCGGTTCATTAGGTCCATGAATACAGCCGGGGCATTTGTTAACCCGAACGGCATAACCAGGAACTCATAGTGACCATACCGAGTACGGAAGGCAGATTTAGGGACGTCGGACTCCTTGATCTTTAACTGATGGTAACCAGACCTCAGATCGATTTTAGAGAAACACTTTGCACCCTGAAGCTGATCAAATAAATCATCAATACGAGGCAGAGGGTAACGATTACGGATAGTGATCTTGTTGAGCTCTCTGTAGTCAATGCAGAGTCTCAAAGAACCATCTTTCTTCTTCACGAATAGGACCGGTGCGCCCCAAGGCGAGACGCTTGGTCTAATAAATCCCAAATCTAGTAATTCTTGTAACTGCTCCTTTAACTCCTTTAGCTCCATAGGTGCCATACGATACGGTGCCTTAGAAATCGGCTCCGCACCTGGAACAAGATCAATAGTGAATTCTACCTCGCGATCTGGTGGAAGTCCGGGTAACTCCTCAGGAAACACGTCAGGAAAATCACATACAATCGGATAATCAGATATGTTCGGCTTTTCAGAAGATGTAGCTTTCACTGAAGCTAGGAATCCCACGCAACCGTGCGATAAGAGTTTCTGAGCTTTAAACGCAGAGATGATTTTCAACGATTTTCGAGGCTGAGTCCCTTGATAAACGAGTTCAGGGCATTGAGGATTCCCAAATAAAACACGACGAGTCTGGCATTCTATAGTAACGTGATGTCGAGTTAACCAGTCCATACCAAGTATGACATCAAAGTCACTCATTTGCATAGGAAACAAATCAGCTTTACGAATAATAGACTCGATTCTGATCGGACAATCTCTATAGACATGCGAGATGATAGTCGACTCTCCTAATGGAGTCGTAATAACCAAAGCGTGTTCTAAAGCAGTCGGTGCAGTCCTTAAGTACTTAGCAAAAAAAAGAGATATGACAGAATGCGTAGCGCCCGTATCAAATAAGACATAAATATCCCGCTTTCCTATGCAAAGGGTACCGGAGATCATACCTAGGGCGTTTATTATCAGTATCAGATAAGACATATATATGTATATAATACGTTGCTAACTAAGGGGTCAGAAATATACCTGGTGCGTTAGCCGCTTCATTTGCGGTGAGTGCAAAAACTCGTCCTCCAGTTACAGGTTTAGCTTGATTCCCTCCAGCGTTATTACGAGGGTCGCGCTGAGGGCAATCCCTAATCATGTGTCCTGCACGTCCGCATCGGAAACATAATCCTCCGGCCAGACGACAAGCTCCCTTATGAAGTTTCCCACATGTGTTACACTGAGGGATAGCATTCCGATCCTGATTAGGGTGCTGCTGATTTGGTGGTTGAGCACGAGTAGAAGCCTGCTGAGTCTGATTATGAGTTGATTTCTGGTTCTGGTTTCGATTTTTCCATGATCGGGAGTTATTGTTGTTGTTGCGATCGAAACGGTTTCGACGGTCTCGTGGTGGTGAAGACTGATTCTTATTCGTATGAGAAGATGATTGATCATGGTCATTCTCTCTAGGCCGCTTACGGTTATCATCATACGACTTCCTTCCATTCTTTTTATCATTATATAGGTTTTTAACAGCATCAACCACTTCATTAATATCTTTAAACCGATGATTCAATATAAACTTTCGATCCCTTTCACATATGGCCCACTGAAAATTTTCTGTCTGCTCTTGCGGTGAGCCTGCAGATGTACCAAGAAAACTCACCAACCGCGTAAATCGTGTCTTGAAATCTGTTATGTGCTCGTCATCCCTCTGTCTAATATTAGCATATTGTCTACGATACTCAGTGCGGTTAGCAGCAGTGAAGTATTCCTCATAAAACATTCCTCGGAATTTATCCCAAGGAAGTGTAGCTGCATATTCGTTTCCACCTCTAGCTTGTTTCACAGTCGTCCGCCATCTGTGAGCATCATCTTCTAACTTGTAAGTAGCCAACCTTACTTTGTATACGTCCTCAACACCAAGTACCTCAAACAATTTCTCAATATGACTGATCCAGTTTTGCACCTTGACCGGATCATTGGAAGTACTGAAAGACTTAGGCCTTTACTTCTGAAAACGTTCCAACCAGACATGAATACCATCACGGGGTGGTGGTGTATTATCACCGGAAGGTGCTCCTGTGTTGTTCCCGCCAGAAGGTGGCTCTGAGTTATTTCCACCGGGTGGAGGTCCTGTGTTGTTTCCCTCCGAATTTGCCTGTTGCATATGCTGGATGACTGTTTGAGCAGTCTGAGTCATCAGATTAGGGAGTATTCCAGAAATAGCAGCGTTTACCATTAGCAACGAGGGTTTCAAGAGGAGTATCAGATGAGGGGCCATTCGAGTTATTGCGGTTGTTCACACGTCTCTTAGGAGCCATCTGAAATGAAGATACACGTGTGAATACTGGAATTTAGATTGGAAACAAAGTTAGATCCTAACCCAACGTCTACCCATTACCTCACAAGTTTATTTTAATGTTTAAGTTTTCTACAGGAAAGAGCCTTTGCTCTGATACCATAACTGTAACACCCCAACCCGGAGAGGCTGACGTGTCACTATCACGGATATCAAATCAAAACGCATTCCCATTATTAAAACGTTTACAAGTTCAAATTCCAAAACCTAATTAAGATGTTCAATACATCAATTAAAATAACAGATAATCTGAAAGAACCTAGTTAAGTTATTCAATACATCAATTAAAGTAAAATACAATCTTGATCTTCAACCACTCTTCACTGATTTCCCGGAACCCCTTGATTACCTACAATCAAATAAGAAAACACCACAAAAAGGAAATACGGCTGAGCCAAAAGTTGCTCAGTGACGGAAATTACAATAGTAATGATACGAAGCATAAATACTTATATCTGAATACTGAACGGATCATATGATACTGAAACGGAAATCTGAATCTGAACATATAATACTGATACTGAACTGAACATGTAATACTGAACTGAACTGATCTACACGACGCGTATATACAACCAAAATAAGTCGTGTAATATAAGAAGTACCAGAGCCAAAACTGAACTGATAAGTACATAGCTAGCTAGACTATGCACTAATGAGATGGTGTGTGGGGCGTACACACATGATTCCATTCCCCGGAACTGAACTGAACTGAACTGAACTAGGATCGATCCATCCGCCTCCCAGATATTATGACCAAAGTACTACCTGAGTACTAACGTGTTAACGGAGACGCCGTGAACTATTTATTACACACCGTCACGAAAAGTGTCACACCATTGACGCCACAATGACATGTCGGAGAGCTCGGGTAACAGAGTATCAATCAAATAGTAGTACAACTACCAACATATAACGTATCAATGGAACATTTATAGGAACATGCAATAATGAGCACAATTCATAAAATATATATTGCATGCTACAGGTCTCACTAAATAACACTAATGAGTCGAACGAATCGGAGCATAATTAAATAATAAGGATATACGACCAATAAAGGCTAAACGATCCATATTAACGGAAATAACATATCAAAAATCCGTACTACAAAGTAACGAAACAGAATTTATACTATGATAAAGATAACCAAGAATCCGTACCTTATACACGAATGACAATAATCAGAAAAAGGTTTAGGCTCGGTTAACGCCGCGAGAACCTACGATAACGTAACGCAAATTATAATCTGAAAAATTCCAGTTCTGCCCTTGTCTTTTCGCACTCGTTAAAAATACTAAACGATGTTTAAAAATTCTGAAAATCTCCAGTTTACTAGATTAGTGACTTCTAAACAACTTTCATCTAGAAAAGTTTCTGATTTGGAGTACCGAAATATGAGAAAAACGTGGATCTTTACAGCTGCGCAGAACTGCTAGCTGTTACGAAAACGACTGTTTGGAGGTCTAAACGAATGAGTTTTTCGATGTTTTATATATCAACAGATTCGTCTTTCAACGAACTTCGTCATGGACATAAGGTTTAACTGATTTGAATCTGTTATGAAGAAGTTATAGCCTCCGTAAGTTGGCTGTAAAATACGGCCTAATTCAACTATTTAAAGCTTATTTTTTTAACGAAATAAACTATTTATAACGATATAAACATAAATTGTTAAGGTTTTTAATAAGTTAATTTACAGAAACTAATTAGGTACTTTTATAAAATAAGTCTTATATTTAATCTGATTTTTACCATTTATTTAAAAGAATCCATAAGAATAATTAAACTAAATGTCTTGTTATATTGTTTTATAAATGTTTAATCTTAACAAAAATTACAGAAAATCAAGTTGATGATTTAAAAATAAAAAGGGATTATAAAAAGGATTTTATAATTTTTAGAATTTTTTTACGTATTTTTAAAAGATTAAAAAGGCATTTTAAAAAAAATTGCAGGGGCTCGGGTTCGAACCCGTGACCCCCTGCCCATCCCCCTTTTGCTTTAACCAGCAGGCTAGGGCGCCTGCGCCTGAACCTGACTGGTTTTAATTTCATTTAAACAAATCCCGAACAAAACCCCCAAATTCAAACCTTATAAACCCTAGAAACCGATTGATCCCAAATTAAACATCAATTTGATGTTGTTAACACACACAACCATAGGGCTTTTGTTCCCTATGATTAAACGAACTAATAGGTGTGTTCAATTACCTGTTTCGAAGCTCGAATGGTGTTGATCGAACGGTAGCAGGTCGCGACTTTGGGGAGAATTCAAATGATGAACAAACACTGATGATAATCGAATTAACTTTGCAGGATCATTCTAACATCGTTGACAAGCAAAAGCCCTCTATCAATTTTAGTTAAAATTGATCGGAGGTGGGTTAAAAATCGAGTTGCAGGTCGACGACGAGGAGGAGATCGAATGGAGTGTTTGTTGTTTGTTTTGTTGCAAACGAACTCAAAGGAATGGTTTAAACGTTTAAATGATTGTGTAGGTAAAGTTAATTGCATTATTACGTCCGTTTAGTGCGATTTGCACATGGTGGTCGGCCGAAAGTCGGTTTGTGGGTCGGTTGGATCAATTAAAAATCCAATTTTTCAATTTAATCGAGGCATAGGGTTCGCATCTTGCATAAAAGGTTGTCGGGGATCAATTATTGAGTCAAAACCGCGTGTTTTTGGATCGTGGATGCTCGCCGGAGCCGACCGGCTCTTTGGCCGGAATAGTAACGACGGGGAGAGAGAAAGAACAGATTTTAAATTTGCCATTTTACACAAATGGTCCCTGTGGTTTAGGTTAGTTAGCAATTGAAACTAAAAATTTGTTTTGGTTGTTGTTTTTTTTTTCTTTTTTTTTATTTTATTATGGGTATTATAATATGTAGGTCTCTTTTCTTTTCTCTATATTTCTCCATTATCCTTCTTATGACGTGTATAGCTTCTTTTGTAGAGCGTCCTGGCATAAATCCAAATTGGTTTACCGCTGTCTGAGTTTCTCGTCTAATTCTCGTGTCAACAATTCTTTCCCATAGTTTCATCGTGTGACTCAATAGCTTTATTCCCCTGTAATTTGCGCAACATTGGACATCTCCTTTTTCTTATATATGGGGACTATGACACTGGTTCTCCACTGCTCTGGCATCTTTTCGGTTTTAAAGATAGTGTTGAATAAGTCCGTTAGCCATTGTAGGCCCTCATCTCCCAGGCACTTCCACACTTCGATCGGAATGTTTTCTGGCCCCACCACCTTAGCCCTTCCCATTTTCTTCAAAGCTCTCGTAACTTCATCGACTGTGATGCTTCTACAATAACACTTGTTTTGTTGTGTCGTTTGAGTTGTTTTATCAATCTCAGTTTGTTGATTACGGTTCGTTATGTTGAAAAGGTTATCGAAGTAAGTTTTCGATCTCCCCTTGATGTCTTTCTCCCTCACCAAGACCTTTCCATCCGCGGTCTTTATAAACTTCACCATTCTCAAGTCCTGTCTTCTACTTTCCCTTGCCTTGGCAATCTTAAACATGTCATGTTCACCCTCTTTCGTCTCTAATCGCTTATACATCCTCTCATACACTGTGTTCTTTGCCTCTGACACAAACTTTTTCGCCTCTCGTTTAGCATCTTTGTATTTATCTTTTAGCTCTGCTCGTTCTTCCTCATTATTACAGCATAAAAACTCTCTAAAACTTTGTTGTTTAATCCTTATCATCTCCTGTACATTTTCGTTCCACCACTAGGATTTCTTATGACCGACTGTCCTATTTGTTGTAGTCCCAAGCATTTCTTTAGCTGCTTGAATGACTCTAGTTGCCATAGCCTCCCACTTTTGGTTGGCGTCTTCCTGTGGCCCAATCAGGTTCATTGGTATGATTTTATCTCTAAAAATGATAATCTTTTCGTCTTTAAGTTGTCCCCATCTGATCGTAGGTCTACTTCTCTTAGTTGGTTGGACAATTGCTCTCTTCAGTCGTAGATCTTCCACCAACATGTGATGTTGAGTGACTACTGTCTATCCCGGTATTGTCTTGCAGTCCTTCCACGAGCTACGATCTTCTCCCCTCATCAACAAATAATCTATCTGTGTGTGTCTCCCGCCGCTGCTAAACGTAATTAGATGCGAGTCTCTTTTCTTAAAAAAACGAATTTATGATGCTTAGTTCATGCGCTAATGCAAAGTCAAGAAGCTCCCTATCGGCGTCATTCCTTAGACCATACCCAAAGCCTCCATGCACAATGGGAAATGATCGTTGTCCTTACCGATATGCCCATTAAAATCTCCTCCTATGCATATTTTTTCTTGTCGAGTTATATCTCCCATAAAGTGATCTAAACTCTCCCAGAACTTCTTTCTTTTCGTTTCCCCTAATCCAACTTGTGGTGCATACGCACTAACTACAGCCACTACTTCGTCCCCTATTACTATCCTTAACAACATAAGTCTATCGTCGTATCTTCTAACCTCCACTACATTATCCTGAAGTTCTTTAGCAACTAGAAAACCTACTCCATTTTTTGTTCCATCTGACCCTAAATACCATAGTTTATACCCATTGCACTCATTTGCCCTCCCACCCCGCCATCTAGTCTCCTGAAGGCACGCTATCTAAACCCTACGTCTCCTTAACACATCTATTAACTCTAATAACTTACTAGTAAGGGTTCCTACATTCCACGATGCCAGTCGTAATCTATAACCCTTTTCCCTGTAGTTGTATCTCTCGTCACCGAACATGATCTCGGGTCAGCATAATGTCTCTTGTTACCTATTATACCTCACTCACCCAGCGTGACAAGAAACACCTTAAAAAGAGGTTGCAACACTAATAAAGCATAAACAAAAGCAGTCATTCACGTAAGATCAACAAAACACAGGTGACACACAATCAAAACCAGCAACAGAAATATATCAAATCACAAGACAATGTAACAGGCACAAGAATAGAGGATGACTCTCCCTATTTAAACCAGAATGCTGGTACTCCTAACCCAGCCAAACAATCTACACGAAAGAAATATATATATTTTTTAGAGCAAACTACAAGCAGATATACAACCCGAGATGGAACGATCTCACACAAAAAGTTTTCACGCTGTGTTCGCGATGGCAGGTCGATGGCGGCTTGTTGGTGGTGGCAGGTCGTTTTGGTTGTGGCTGTGACGGTGGTTATGGTGATGGTTGGGTGGTCTTGGTGGTGGCTGTGACGGCGGAGTTATGGTTTTACTGCTCCGACGATGGTAAAAACTGCGATGAAAACTGATAATGGTTGGTGGTGGCAGGTTGGTGGCTGTTGTGGTGGAGAGTGCTGACAGATGTGGTGGGTGGGTGGTGAGACGGGGTGGCTGCGGTATGCGTTCGTGGTGGTGTTGGTGGCTAGCTGTGGGGAGGCGGTGAAGTGAAGTGACGGGGCTGGGGAGGCGGTGAGGGTGGGTGTGTAGATGGAGGTGGTGAGGGTAGCTGTGATCGTGAGATGTGGGCAGTCGTGGTGGTTGTAACATCCCGTACTTTTATAAACAATTAAATTCAATACGTTCCAATAATTACAATAATAATAATAATAATAATAATAAAAATTAAAATAATAATAATAATAATAATAATAATAATAATAATAATAATAATAATAATAATAATAATAATAATGATAGTAATAATAATAGTTCAGGGGGCTGTTGGTTATTTTTGAAACTTCAAAAAGAAGTTTTAAACATAAAATAACAAAAATATAAACCTCAGGGACCAAATCTGTAAATTTTAATTTCCAAACCCAACCCCCCCGCCCATTTCCCCTTTCGAATCTCCGGCGCCGGTTCCGGCCACATTCCGGCGAGATTCCGGCCAGCCCAAAACAACAAAAATACTCGGTTTCGAAGCACAAAATCGGTACCAATTTATTCATATACATGATTCGAACCCAATGCACATCTAAAAACGCGTTGCAACAGTAATTAACGGTTAAAAACTTTTCACTTTATTTTTCGGCCGTTCAACGGCTAGAACACCCACTAAAAACACCACTTTAATCGAATTAAGTCAACATGAACGTTTCTGTATACATTTCCAATCGAATACAACCTGAACACACATCTGAAACACACATCAACAGTTAATCCGATCACCACCCTCATTCTCGACCTGCAACTCTATCAACAGCCATCTTCCGAGCATTATAACGCGCAATTAACATAGGGCTATTGATCATTAACATCATTCGAAGCTCTCTGTACAATCAATTTGATTTCCATCACCGTTTGATCAACATTCGATCTCGGGTTATACCGCGGCTTGTTCTTCATTGTTCTTATCATCAAATCGAAACCAACCAGGTAATTAAACATATCAATCTACTCGTTTATACATGGGGATCAAAAGCCCCATGATTACAACTGCAAACAATATCAAATTCGTGTTCAATTTTGGTGAAATCGAATTAGGGTTTGTTGAGAATTGGGGAAAACTGTAAATCATGTTTAAAAAGAAATGGAACGGGATTCTGTTGCGGCTGAGGCCTTTGGTTCACCGGTTAAACGCATGATGCTCCACCCGAGAGGTCCCGGGCTCGACCCCGGGCCACCGCATTATTTTTTTAAAGCCTTTTTAGCTTCTAAAAATTATGGAAAAATTTTTAAAAATTATAAAAATAAATTTTATAAACTTCCTTATTTTAAACATTACAAAAATTGTTTTCTGAAAATTTATTTTATTTAAAAGCCTTAAATATTTTTATAAAATAATATCTATAAATATTATAAATACTTATTTTTATAAAAATAGGACTCTAAATCATGAGTAATTACGAAATAATTATGAAAAATTATAGAAATTATACCTCATATAATTTCATGAATTATTTACAAATGTAGTTACAGGTTATATTTTTGTATTTTAATTAATAAATTATACGAAATCGTAATCAATATTAAATGTATGTATTTCACAAGATTACAACAAAATATACAAAATATATTTAAAAGATATATTTCTTTCGAATAAATCAAAATACAAGTAATTACACGTCAAAACCCCCACGATTCAATTTAAATCCTAGTTCACATTTAGTCATAAAACTTAAATATATACATAATCGTGTACGTCAACCTGAATCCAATCAAATATATCTATTCACACTGAGTATGTTTTAAAGGATTAGTTATAATCAATAATAGGTATTGATCGTATCTGAACGTGCATTGCTTGATTCTGTGAAGTCTTTGTGCATTACAACAATTCAAGGTGAGTTTCGTGGCCCCTTTTTATGTTTATACAAGTTTTCAATGTTTTCAATCAATGGGGAAAAAGTATGCTCACCCGTTTTCAATGCTGTACACTGTATATTCTGTTTTCATACTTGGAATCAATGTGATACTGTTTCGCATGCATACATGGCGTATTTTTGGGAACACTCATACAACCATTAATTCCGGGTTAGGAACCAACGGATAGGTATTGGTAGTACTACTGGGTTGACACCCCCACCCTTCGACGATCGGTTAACTTGCGAGTTACCAACACAGCTGCCAGCAATCCGGCCAAGGGTGAATATATTCCGTCGAATTTATATGCATAACGTCATTAGGGTTTGGTTGTCTTTAAACACATGTTATGTGGTTTGTGCTTGCAGTATGATTCCATATCAAAATCTATACAGCATCAATTACATGTTTTAAATTTAAACCTGCAGAACTCACCAACATTATGTGTTGACATTTTTGAGCATATCTTTTCAGGTGAACAAAATCAAAGAGGATAGATAGTGCTAATGCCTTAGCAGAGACCCTCAGGATTTCATTAGTTTTGCATTTGTAATGTATACCATTTGTATTTATTTGTGAACTATGTGTATTTTGGATTTAGAATCAATAAGACTATGATGGTCGTGGAACTGACTAACCATGACACAAGTCACCATTATGTCGGGGGACGTCATGACACGAGAAGTTTGCATGTATTATATCTCTGTATTTATACCAAGTGTTATGACGATCCCGTCCGTCACATCCCCGTGTTTCCGCTCTAAGCGAGGGTGTGACAGATTGGTATCAGAGCCTTGGTTATAGAGAATTAGGTGGAGAATTCGACCTAAACTATAACCTAAGAACCTTCATATAGAATGCATGCTAGGAATTGTGTGCATTTGATTTTACCTAAATGTCTTTCATGATTTGTGTGACACATAGACACCTGTATTCTGGATTTCCTGGCAAAAAGCCTTCGGGTTAAGGCAAGCGTATTCGTATAAATCTCATTGCGAGACCCGTTACGCTACCTGGGGATTTCTGGGATGAGTGATAAACTATGGTTAATACACAAGTCTACAAGGCAAATGGGTCAAGTATATTAAGTCTATGAACTTAATATACATGTATATTCCTATATACCTAATAATCTACAACTATGTTCCTACATACTTGATTTTATACATATACACGTTTTATCTGAACATCCCGAGGAAGACATTATTACTCTTAGTCTTTCTCCATGGGATACTTTGATACTAGATGTCAAACAGCTGACTCCCTCTTACAAAATGTTAAGTGTTCTAACTGTTACAAGTACTGAAAAGGTACAACGACTGAAGAACAAACTCTCCAGTCGTTTACAAACTACTGAAACTATAACAACTGAAGAACAAACTCTTCAGCTGTTGTACAAACTACTGAAAAGGAAAAGTACAAACTAGACGCTTGTACAACATCATATTATTAGGGAACTTCGGTGATCACGCGTAGCGTCGATCTCTGATATTGAATCCGACCCTATCATGGTTATGACTAAAATTCTGAAAATGTGACGAATATGCAATTATCATTAGACATAATGTGCTTATGTGCTTATTTGCTATTACATGCTATTATTGGAATACTGGCTCATGGACATAAGGACAATACAGTATTTGTGCTTGATGAATCTAAATAATACTATGATGTTAGCTTGGGGTAAGTGAAGCTAAGGGTGATCATGCAAGGTAAATTACCATTACGGGTGCACACGTAATTGCAATTAACCATGCGTGAGAAGTCTGGTTAATCTTACCATGAGGTAATGATCATGAGTATCACATGTTTCTATTCTATACCCTAGGGTGCTAGGGTCATGATTCTAGTAAGTCCTTGTTGAAGGCAATCAAACATTGTAAGTCCTTGTTGAAGGCAATCAAACATTGTAAGTCCTTGTTGAAGGCAATCAAACATTGTAAGTCCTTGTTGAAGGCAATCAAACATTGTAAGTCCTTGTTGAAGGCAATCAAACATTGTAAGTCCTTGTTGAAGGCAATCAAACATTGTAAGTCCTTGTTGAAGGCAATCAAACATTATAAGTCATTGTTGAAGGCAATCAAACATTATAAGTCCTTGTTAAAGACAATCAAACATTATCAACATTTACTCAAGTCCTGTCCTACTTAGAGCCTTCATAGTATTTCCAATCATAATATTGACCTTATGAGACATTTCTCCACTTAGCGTTTCAGTAACTACTGATTATTGCTTAGAATGAAAGTGGAATACATAAATGTAGAGGAGTAATGATACTCTCTACACATACAATACGTTATTCTTTAAGATTATGCTAAGGATAAACGGATGTCACGTAACTGGTTTAGGCATCGTTCTAGGTATGCCACGGATGTGGTGGGAACGCTGCGGGGGACCCTATATATAAGCATCCTTGGTATACCAAGAATGTGTTTAAACTGGGCTACGTGATGATCCCGATTGACTGAGGCATGGATTGGTTTGGTTGTAAACTATACGTATACGCTTTGTGGATCTTGCTACGTCACATTAAACTATTTACACTTTGGAAATGTTTTCTCTACAGTCATCAATTCCCGTGTGGAACCGATGTATAGGTTTGTCTGTAGCCATTTATATACTGGTAAAACCGCCTATACATAAGTTGCGGTAGCTCACATCAAACTTATATTACGTTATTCTTTGGAATGATGCTAAGGAAAATTAAGATGTTATGTAACTAGTTTAAGTATTATTCAAAGTATATCGTGGATGTGGTGGGAACGCTGCAGGGATCCCTATATATAAACATCACCGGTATACTAAGAATGTGCTTAAACTAGGCTACATAATGATCTTGATGGACCGAAGCATGGATTATTGAAACTTGATGAGTGGAACCATATGTGATTCTTTTTATACTTTGATTCCTATCAAAGCACCCACAAATCTTAAATCATAGTCAAGGCATTGTGTGTCTAAATCGAATAATTTTCAAAACGAGCTTTGAATCGTTATTCGTGGTTTTCAAAATCTCGACAAAGTATGTGCCTCACCACCCAATACATGCAAGGTTGGAAGAGTGGGATGAGCATCTGCTTATCGGAACGCATGTCTTCAACAAAGATGTGGTTAACTTAAAACTTTGGCTAGTCAACATACTCGCTTTGATTTACGAATCAAACGATTACACACGGAACATCTCATTATTATTATGCCAAATTCCCGATAGTCGTTTTCATGTTGTATAGCTCGTATTGCCCAATTCTCATAAAATATCTTAATGATATTTCAAAATGTCTACTCGTCAAACACGATCCCGATCTGGAAACTCTGGCCGTAAGATTACTGCTATTGTAGCACGTGAGGTTGCTGCGGTCGTACCAACCCTCCTAACTCATCTGAATCAAGACGTGAACCTTGCTCAAATCTCTGTTTGTCCTAACCCTCCACATGCTTGTACCTACAAGCATTTCAGTTCTTGCAACCCCACTAAGCTCAGTGGAACCGAAGGAGCTACCGGATTACTACAGTGGTACGAAAGTATCATGAACACTTTCCTAAACACCGAATGGTCTTCAAAACTTTAAACCGTTACTTACGGTTCTCAAATCCTCTTAAGAACGTGTCCTATAATTAAGAACATGCAATGCTATAGGTGGAATTCCTACATCTCGGGATACTTTGTTAATTGAATATTTTATATTATAAGTGGTCACTCACCTCAATAATCGAATAAACTAATTATAACCTAGTACCACTTATAAGTGCGCATGTCTTCAATAAGGTTATAGCTGACCTCATATCTTGAGAAGTCCATGTATTCCCTTCGATTGTGAATCGAATGTTCACATCTCATTGTAATGTCGAATCATTCTTGTACTTGATTTCGTCTTCCTGATTTAAATTATTCAAGATTTGAACACCATCATAACAAATTCTACGATCTCGAATTTCGATCTGAAGCTTGTAAGCACGATCTTTCCTTCGTTACACTGATGTAACTTTAAATTTTTCCGAATTCCTAATTGATATTAATTTCCTTTCGTCGTTAAGTCAAACTTCATACTGCTTGCACCGTAGGAAATGCAAGAGTTTGCAAGTCAACCTATGACTAAGACACTCGTATATCCTAAATGATTCTAACTCATCAAAGCAGGGGAGATTCCCTCACTTTGATGAATCTCTATTTCGATAAATGGTTTCCTATTTGGTTGTTTTGTGAAATTTCATCCTCTGGATTAGGGTGACTTCCTTATCTTAAGGATTAACTTCAATTATTCTCATTGGAACTTACATTTCACACATGACATGATCTCAGCAAAATAGGATTGAAACCCGTACTTTGGTGACAAATGTCAACCTTCGATTGTTTTCTTGTTATTATCAAGAAAGGCATGAATTCCATACCTTGATGACTAATCTCAATTCTTGATCTTCAACTTACCATGGTTGTAATCAAGTAACGAGAAGCATAAAGTAACTTGAAGGGTGAACCAACGTTGGTGATTCGACCTATCAAGGCAAAGCACGATCTCTGAACCTGAAAGGAGACCCGATCGTCTTAAGTTGATTTTGATTCCAAGCTTGGAGCACTTAACTTCTTAAATCAATTTCCCTTCCTTTATCCTCATATCTTGACCCAGCTATATGGAAACGTTTATTCCTTTCATTTTGAGTTATCATCAAAACGTGATTGTGCGATAGTAGCATTCCTAAACAATCCCTCTGCTGAAGATATTATCAACTCATGAACATGACTTTCTAGTCATATAAATGTTCTCAGCTGAACTCATGGTTTGTTGAACTGCGTATGTAAACTTACTTAGATATTGCTACCTTGCAAAACATGTTTACAAATACCTTTCCTATTATTCGCGTCACTCCTTGAACCGCTTTTGAATCCTTAACCTTGAAGATCATTAAAATTCTATCTTGGATTGGAACAACAAGACTTTAAAAGAGAAGTTCTGGAGAGAATTACCAGCAAAGAGAGGAATTACTTTTGAGATTGAGTTATTTGGAGCCAAAACATTCTTAATATATATGTTGAACCCGTGTTCAGCAAAGATGGGGAGAAAATAGGTGTTTAGTGCATGGGCATGGAAATCACTGATCAGGTGAAAAAGAGAGAAAAGATAGCAAAACTAAGGGAAGAAATAGCTGTGCAGAAGGCCAAAAAGACAGAACTTAATAAAACTGTTCATATTACGGAGGAAACGATAAGAGCAAAACAAATGCTAGAAACCATGTCACACGAGATAAGATCTCCATTATCAGGGGCCGTTAGCATAGCAGAAATTCTATCAACAACAAAACTTGATAGAGATCAGAAACAACTTTTGAGTGTCATGTTGTCTTCTGGTGATTTAGTCCTTCAACTTATTAGTGACATCCTCGACTTTTCCAAAGTTGAGTCGGGAGTTGTGAGGTTGGAGGCCACAAAACTTAGGCCAAGAAGAGGTGATGTCCCAGTGGAGGTTATTGGTGATGTTTTACGGATTAGACAAATTCTCACCCACTTGATTAGCAATGCTACCAAGTTTACCCACCAAGGAAAGGTTCAGAGTAATCTTTATGTAATAGCAAACCCATTATCTCACAACGTTGAGAAAACCTACATCTATTTCAAATATTCGTATACCGTGGTATGACGATAAAACATCAATCGTTATTCTGAATGATTGATTCATTTTCTGTTTTAATAATATTTTAACCATCATTGTGAACTCATTCCAAGATCTTCGCATAGCGTATTATTCTTAGACCGATGGTTGGTCAAAGTAGAAATACATATTCACAAGGTATGCGTTAAGGTCGTTTCAGATGGTGACGTTTGGAATTCTTAAATTCCAACAGATAACCTCTCTTATCATTGTTGGCCTTTTAATGATTTCTAGACATCACCTTATCACGAAATTACATTCTGGAAGTTGTGATTATAAGTCTAACATACCATGGTAACTCGTCATCATTTCCAATGTTTCCTCTCAACAACAACAGCATCTGGATTATCGTTGGTCGTTTGACTAAGTCAGCACATTCCATTCCAATTCGGGAAGATAACCGAGTTGAGAAACTGACTCGTATCTATATCAATGAGATAATCAGCCAACATGGTGTGCCATTGAACATCATTTCCGATCACGATGGTTGATTCATCTCTCGTTTCTGGAAAAGTCTCCAATCAGCTCTCGGAACTCAACTGAATCTTAGCACAGCTTATCACCCGCAAACCGACGTTTCATGTTTCAAACCTCACCAATTGCCTCGCCGGTGAAAATCTCCACATTCCACTCGATGAAGTCCAGATTGATGAATCTGTGTATTTTATCGAGAAACCTGTGGAAATTATGGATCAGGAAGTCAAACAACTCAGACCTAGCTGGATACCTATTGTCAAAATCCACTAGGAATCTAAACATGGCCCAGAGTTCACCTCGGAACGTGAGGACCAAATAAAATCTCAGTATCCTCATCTTTTCGTTTCAGGCTCCTTGCGATTAAAATTTCGGGACGAAATTTCCTAAAGCAGGGGAGACTGTAACATCCCGTACTTTTATAAACAATTAAATTCAATACGTTCCAATAATTACAAAAATAATAATAATAATAATAAAAATTAAAATAATAATAATAATAATAATAATAATAATAATAATAATAATAATAATAATAATAATAATAATAATAATAATAATAATAATAATGATAATGATAGTAATAATAATAGTTCAGGGGGCTGTTGGTTATTTTTGAAACTTCAAAAAGAAGTTTTAAACATAAAATAACAAAAATATAAACCTCAGGGACCAAATCTGTAAATTTTAATTTCCAAACCCAACCCCCCGCCCATTTCCCCTTTCGAATCTCCGGCGCCGGTTCCAGCCGCATTCCGGCGAGATTCCGGGCAGCCCAAAACAACAAAAATACTTGGTTTCGAAGCACAAAATCGGTACCAATTTATTCATATACATGATTCGAATCCAATGCACATCTAAAAACGCGTTGCAACAGTAATTAACGGTTAAAAACTTTTCACTTTATTTTTCGGCCGTTCAACGGCTAGAACACCCACTAAAAACACCACTTTAATCGAATTAAGTCAACATGAACGTTTCTGTATACATTTCCAATCGAATACAACCTGAACACACATCTGAAACACACATCAACAGTTAATCCGATCACCACCCTCATTCTCGACCTGCAACTCTATCAACAGCCATCTTCCGAGCATTATAACGCGCAATTAACATAGGGCTATTGATCATTAACATCATTCGAAGCTCTCTGTACAATCAATTTGATTTCCATCACCGTTTGATCAACATTCGATCTCGGGTTATACCACGGCTTGTTCTTCATTGTTCTTATCATCAAATCAAAACCAACCAGGTAATTAAACATATCAATCTACTCGTTTATACATGTAACACCCTCAATCTCATAACAATAATATAATAAGGAGGGTGCTACTAGTTGGGTTGTTATAACAATTCAGAGACTACAAACTCAGCGGAATTTTACATATATTAAAAACTGTTTACATCATTAACAATATTTACAAGACATTTCAAAACTTTTTAAACTTCAAGTACTTCCTTCCCAAAACCCAACATTTGTGGCCAGTATCATACACCATAATCGGAAGCTAACACTGTGGGGGACCATCACGAGCACCTCTATTACTACCTGGCATGCATTAGAAAATAAACACAAAATCAGATAAACTGGTGAGTTCTAACATACACCACATTTCAATAGTAACAATTCATCAATTGTTATCACACCAAATGATCCACACACACATTCATCAGTCCATTTATTTATCCCAGTATTGATATGCATATCGAATACCTACAAGGTATTTATGGACATCTTTTTATCAATTTTAATTTGGTGGGTGAAACCTCCACCTCGCGTGTTGACGGGTCAAACCTCCGTCTAGAATTTGGTGGGTGAAACCTCCACCTCGCGCGTTTGACGGGTCAAACCTCCGTCTATAATTGGCATTGACGGGTCAAACCTCCGTCTATAGTTGGTGGGTCAGACCTCCACCTCGCCATTTATCATAATTTACCACTTTCAACTCATATTCATATCTTTATTTATTTATATGCATGCCAGTGCCCGATTTTTGTCAAACAACATTTATCAAATGACATTAACACATAAAAGGGCAATTAGAACTCACCTTAATACTTTCAGCAAGTGTTTACCAATCCAAATACACTAGGGCAGCTAAAACTTCTCTTTCTCAATGCAACCTAAAACAACAACCCTAACTTAGTCAAACCACCCCTAGCTGTTCATTTCACACGACTAAGGCTATACGACTGGACTCATTCGTACGACTGAACATACGACTGAGCTTAGTCGTACGAATGGACCATACGACAGAGGTGCGAATGAGCTATAACAGGGTTTGTGCGAATGACCTCCATTCGTGCGATTGGTGCATGCGATTGAACTTCAGTCGCACGTTTGAACAATGCGACTGACTCAGTCGCACGAATGGGTCATGCGACTGGGCTCATTCGCTTGAAACGGATCAGCAGCTGTGTTCTTACCATATTTGATCCAAAAATTCAAGTTTTAACCGTTCAGATTATACCATATTCACAACAGAACATATACACCTCATTTACAACCGTTTCGGGTCCTTATTTCATCAATCTTCACAAAAACTAGGACCCGAACCTTCACTTTTCAGTTTAACAGAGAGATTTAACAAAACCCAGATTAAAAACATGTTTTTGGATCAATTTCAACCACATACACAGCTTAACATATTCAAGAATTGATCCGCACCAAGCAAAACTTACCAAAACGGAGCTAATTTACTCAATATAGCAAGAGCAGGGGTGTTGGGGTTCAAAAGGAACGAGAGGGTGAGAATATAGCAGATAAAATCTGCTTCTAACACCCTTAACCGCCTTACTTATGCTACATGCCAATTTTTAGCCGACATACTCAATCGTACGATTGGACCATTCGCACGGCTCAATCGTACGACTGAGCCCATACGCCCATCATTCGTGCGATTGAGCTTTATTCGTACGTTTGGCATGCGACTGAGGTTCCTTCGCACGCATGTTGTGCGACTGGACACTAATCCTAATAAATAAATAATTATCAAACTTTTTGGATGTTACAAGTCTACCCACCTTATTTAGGGTTTCGTCCTCGAAACCTGACTAAAATAAATGGGGGTAGTTCTGTCTCATCTCTTCTTCTGTTTCCCAGGTTGACTCAGATCCTTGGCGATGTGCCCACTGCACCCGGACTAAGCTAATGCTTTTATTTCTAAGTTTCTTCTCCTTACGATCCATAATGGCCACAGGTTGTTCAACATAATTGAGCTTCTCATCAACCTCAATATCATCTAATGGTACGTATTGAGTTTCATTAGCTAAACACTTTCGTAACTGAGAGACGTGGAAGGTTGGATGAATAGCACTTAATTCTTCTGGCAAGTCCAACCTATACGCCACGTGCCCTACTTTTTTTTATTATTCGGAAAGGTCCAATAAAACGTGGACTTAGTTTGCCCCTCTTTCTAAATCGAATAATACCTTTCCATGGAGAAACTTTCAACAAAACGAAATCCCCAACTTTAAATTCCAATGGTTTTCTTCTACGATCTGCATACGATTTCTGCCTGCTTTTCGCTTCTCTAATACGATTTCTGACTACTTCAAACTTTGCCATTGTTTCTTCAACTATTTCACTATTCCCCAATTCCCGTTGCCCCATGTCTCCCCAATACAGTGGAGTTCTACATTTTCTTTCGTACAACATTTCAAACGGAGACATTTGAAGAGTAGCTTGATAACTGTTGTTGTAAGCGAATTCAGCTAAAGGAAGATGACTATCCTAACTACCTTCAAAATCAATACTACATGCCCGTAGCATATCCTCTATTGTCTGAATAGTTCTTTCACTCTGACCATCTGTTTGGGGATGATAGGCTGTACTAAAATAAAGTTTAGTCCCCATAGCCTCATGAAATTTCCTCCAATATCTAGAAGTAAACCTGGCATCCCTATCAGACGTGATACTTTTTGGAACTCCATGTAATCTAACTATTTCTTTTGTAAAAATATCAGCTAGCCTTTCCACCGAATAGGTTTCCCGTATGGGTAAAAATAAAGCACTCTTGGTTAGCTGATCTACCACTACCCAAATAGTATCATAACCTTTTGGTGTACGGGGCAACTTCGTTATAAAATCCATAGTCAGATCGTCCCACTTCCAAACTGGAATAGCTAATGGCTGCAATAATCCATAAGGTTTCTGATGTTCAGTCTTTACTTGGGCACAAGTCAGACATTTATTTACATACTGCATCACATTAAATTTTATCCCTGGCCACCAATAATCATGCTTTAAATCTTGATACATCTTAGTCATGCCTGGGTGAATAGAGTATCTAGATTTATGAGCTTCATCCAGTACCCTATCGCGTAAAGCCAACGGAACCCACATTCGACCAAATCTGGTTTTAACACCATGGCTATTTTCTTCTAAATATTTTTCTTGACCAACCATTCTTTCTTTCTTAATGTTTCCTTCTTTTAATGCTTCCAGTTGGGCTTCTTTCAACTGTTGCATAAAATCAGGAGTAATCACAAGTTTATACGCTTTAACCTTAATCGGTTCATACTTCTCCTTTCTGCTCAATGCATCAGCAACCACATTTGCTTTTCCGGGGTGATACAAAATTTCACAATCATAATCTTTGATTAACTCCAACCATCGCCTTTGTCTCATATTCAAATCTTTTTGCTCAAAGAAGTATTTCAGGCTCTTATGATCAGTAAAGATGGTACATCTCACTCCATATAAGTAATGTCGCCATATCTTAAGAGCAAAGACTACAGCTGCTAATTCTAAATTGCGGGTTGGGTAATTGACTTCATGGGTCTTCAACTGTCTAGAAGCATAAGCAATAACTCTCCCACGTTGCATTAAAACACACCCCAATCCCTGATATGATGCATCAGAATATATTACTAAATCCTCTACACCTTCTGGTATTGCTAATACTGGGGCTTGTGTCAATCGATTCTTCAGTTCCTGAAAAGCAGCTTCCTGCTCTTTATTCCATTCATACTTAACGTCCTTTCGAGTTAACTTCGTCAATGGGGAAGCAATCTTAGCAAAATCCTGAATGAATCTCCTATAGTATCCTGCCAGTCCTAAGAAACTACGAATTTCTGAAGGACTTTTAGGAATTCCCCAGTTCACCACAGCTTCAATCTTTGCAGGGTCCACCAATATTCCATTCGCATTCACCACATGGCCCAAAAATTGCACTTCTCTTAACCAAAATTCACACTTCGAGAATTTTGCATACAACTTATTCTTCCTCAAGGTTTCCAATACTTCTCGAATATGACAAGCATGATCTCCTTCGTTCTTAGAATAGATCAAAATATCATCTATAAACACAATTACCGATTTATCCAGCATCGGTCTACATACTCTGTTCATCAAATCCATGAAAGCAGCAGGAGCATTCGTTAATCCAAAGGACATAACCAGAAATTCATAATGACCATAGCGGGTACGAAACGCTGTCTTTGGTATGTCTTCTTCTCTTACCTTCAACTGATGATACCCGGATCTAAGATCTATCTTTGAGAACCAATTAGCACCTTGGAGTTGATCAAATAAATCGTCTATACGGGGTAATGGGTATTTATTCTTGACAGTCAGCTTGTTTAGTTCTCTGTAATCTATGCACATCCTCAAACTGCCATCTTTCTTCTTTACAAATAGAACAGGGGCACCCCACGGCGAAGAGCTGGGTCGGATAAAACCCTTGTCTAATAATTCCTGTAATTGCTTCAGGAGTTCCTTTAACTCAGCCGGTGCAAGTCTATAAGGGGTCTTAGCGACAGGTTTTGCCTCAGGTATTAAATCAATGCTAAACTCAATTTCTCTATCAGGAGGTATACCCGGTAGATCCTCTGGAAATACATCAGGGAAATTACAAACTACTGGAACATCTTCTAATTTCTTCGTCTCCTTAACAGTATCAACTACATATGCTAAGAATGACTCACAACCCCTATTCAATAATTTCTCGGCCTGAATCATAGATATGAATTTCACCCCACTATCATGATCATCACCAAAAACCGTTACCGAATTACCATCTGGTGCTCGCAACACAATTATCTTTCTTTTGCATATTATCTGGGCCTCAAACGTAGATAACCAGTCCATTCCCAATACTACATCAAAACCTCCTAATTTCATCATATGTAGCCTAGCAGGAAATTTTGCACCTTCTAATTCGATAAAACAATCATCTATTACCTCACTGACAACTATAAATTCATCAGAAGCAGTTTCTACTGAAAAAGCAACGTCTAGTTTTGATGGTTTAACTTTTATTAAGACATGGAATTTTATTGATATGAAACTTCTATTAGCCCCTGAATCAAATAAAACTCTAGCAGGTACATCATTAACAAGAAACGTACCCGACACAACATCTGGTAATGCCTTAGCCTCCTCCGTAGTCATCGTAAAGGCTCTCCCCGCAGTACCGCTACTAACACTCACGCTGCCTTTACTCGGTCCTCCCACTACACGAATAGGAACCGGTCCAGGTCTAAGTTTTGGACATTCAGATTTCATGTGCCCCATCTCCCCGCATCCATAACACCGAAGTTCTGGACATCTGGAAACGAAATGTCCAGGCTTCCCGCATTTACGACATGCCGGGTGATTCAGTCTACATTCCCCTCTATGAAACTTCCCGCATTTATTACACCGAGGAGGGGGACCTACAAAACCCCTAGCATTAAACTTCCTCTTCTGCGGCCCACTCTGTCCATACATAGGCCTTGAACTCAGTGAAGCTTCCTGATGACTCACCACTTCCTCTTTCACCACAAGTTTCTCAGACTCAGCGACTTCCTCATACATATCCGCAGCCAAATTCACCGTGGCTTGGTAAGTAGAAGGAGAATTAGACTTTACCAACATTCTTACCTTAAGGGGTAATCCCTGGATATATCTGGTAATTCTCTTTGCCTCAGGAGTTACTAAATGAGGTACCAAGCGTGCCATTTCTTCAAATCTAGAAGTATACTCTTTATGACTTAAACTGCCTGCCTGAAACTGTAAAAACTTGATCTCAATTCTGTCCATCTCGCCTTTCGGACAGAACTTTTCTATCACCAGTTCTTTAAAAGTTTCCCACGTCATCTGACTTATGGCAGCCTCACCCATGGCCTGTTCCACTGTATCCCACCAGTACAAGGCTTCTGCTTGAAAAGAATGCACTGCAAAGCCCACCTTCTGATCTTCCTTGCATCTACTAAGTTTAAATGCCGCTTCCATCTCTCGTAACCATTTGTAAGTTACTACTACATCCTTCTGGCCTTCAAACTTAGGCGGGTCACATTCCTTAAAATGCTTATATGATATTGGTTTCTCCACTACCGGCTCAACAATAACAGGTGGAGGGGTTGGTTGGGAAGATGATTCACCACCTTTCCTAAGGTCGCTCAACATTTCAGGTAAGGTGGTACGCAACACTCGGGCGACTTCATCACCTATAGCTGCCTTAAGTTCATCACCAGAGATCCTAGCTTCAAGTCTAGAATTTGTATTACTGGTTTCCTCCATCTATGATCAGAAATAAACCATAATCAAATAATGAGTGATACCAGGATGCTGCATATAATGTAAATTGCTTATAACATTGGCCAGGTTTTATCAATTATTTACTTATTCACACCATCCTGCCTCTTCTCATTATCCTTTCACAGTTTATTTCTAACCTTATCTAAACCACAGAATCATGCACACACATCATACTAATCGTTATCTTAATCAATTACTTTCATTCAACAATCGAATGAATTATCACAAATAATTAAATACTCATCCATACTATAGTTCACCCCACTTCCGATTGTAGATACTGGCACCTCCCACTTTTTTAGTTAAAGTTTGAAGCAATCAAATGTTCAAATCTCTTTAACTATGGCTCTGATACCAACTTGTAACACCCTCAATCTCATAACAATAATATAATAAGGAGGGTGCTACTAGTTGGGTTGTTATAACAATTCAGAGACTACAAACTCAGCGGAATTTTACATATATTAAAAACTGTTTACATCATTAACAATATTTACAAGACATTTCAAAACTTTTTAAACTTCAAGTACTTCCTTCCCAAAACCCAACATTTGTGGCCAGTATCATACACCATAATCGGAAGCTAACTCTGTGGGGGACCATCACGAGCACCTCTATTACTACCTGGCATGCATTAGAAAATAAACACAAAATCAGATAAACTGGTGAGTTCTAACATACACCATATTTCAATAGTAACAATTCATCAATTGTTATCACACCAAATGATCCATACACACATTCATCAGTCCATTTATTTATCCCAGTATTGATATGCATATCGAATACCTACAAGGTATTTATGGACATCTTTTTATCAATTTTAATTTGGTGGGTGAAACCTCCACCTCGCGCGTTGACGGGTCAAACCTCCGTCTAGAATTTGGTGGGTGAAACCTCTACCTCGCGCGTTTGACGGGTCAAACCTCCGTCTATAATTGGCGTTGACGGGTCAAACCTCCGTCTATAGTTGGTGGGTCAGACCTCCACCTCGCCATTTATCACAATCTACCACTTTCAACTCATATTCACATCTTTATTTATTTATATGCATGCCAGTGCCCGATTTTTGTCAAACAACATTTATCAAATGACATTAACACATAAAAGGGCAATTAGAACTCACCTTAATACTTTCAGCAAGTGTTTACCAATCCAAATACACTAGGGCAGCTAAAACTTCTCTTTCTCAATGCAACCTAAAACAACAACCCTAACTTAGTCAAACCACCCCTAGCTGTTCACTTCACACGACTAAGGCTATACGACTGGACTCATTCGTACGACTGAACATACGACTGAGCTTAGTCGTACGAATGGACCATACGACAGAGGTGCGAATGAGCTATAACAGGGTTTGTGCCAATGACCTCCATTCGTGCGATTGGTGCATGCGATTGAACTTCAGTCGCACGTTTGAACAATGCGACTGACTCAGTCACACGAATGGGTCATGCGGCTGGGCTCATTCGCTTGAAACGGATCAGCAGCTGTGTTCTTACCATATTTGATCCAAAAATTCAAGTTTTAACCGTTCAGATTATACCATATTCACAACAGAACATATACACCTCATTTACAACCGTTTCGGGTCCTTATTTCATCAATCTTCACAAAAACTAGGACCCGAACCTTCACTTTTCAGTTTAACAGAGAGATTTAACAAAACCCAGATTAAAAACATGTTTTTGGATCAATTTCAACCACATACACAGCTTAACATATTCAAGAATTGATCCGGACCAAGCAAAACTTACCAAAACGGAGCTAATTTACTCAATATAGCAAGAGCAGGGGTGTTGGGGTTCAAAAGGGACGAGAGGGTGAGAATATAGCAGATAAAATCTGCTTCTAACACCCTTAACCGCCTTACTTATGCTACATGCCAATTTTTAGCCGACATACTCAATCGTACGATTGGACCATTCGCACGGCTCAATCGTACGACTGAGCCCATACGCCCATCATTCGTGCGATTGAGCTTCATTCGTACGTTTGGCATGCGACTGAGGTTCCTTCGCACGCATGTTGTGAGACTGGACACTAATCCTAATAAATAAATAATTATCAAACTTTTTGGATGTTACAATACATGGGGATCAAAAGCCCTATGATTACAACTGCAAACAATATCAAATTCATGTTCAATTTTGGTGAAATCGAATTAGGGTTTGTTGAGAATTGGGGAAAACTGTAAATCATGTTTAAAAAGAAATGGAACGGGATTCTGTTGCGGCTGAGGCCTTTGATTCACCGGTTAAACGCATGATGCTCCACCCGAGAGGTCCCGGGTTCGACCCCGGGCCACTGCATTTTTTTAAAGCCTTTTTAGCTTCTAAAAATTATGGAAAAATTTTTAAAAATTATAAAAATAAATTTTATAAACTTCCTTATTTTAAACCTTACAAAAATTGTTTTCTGAAAATTTATTTTATTTAAAAGCCTTAAATATTTTTATAAAATAATATCTATAAATATTATAAATACTTATTTTTATAAAAACAGGACTCTAAATCATGAGTAATTACGAAATAATTATGAAAAATTATAGAAATTATACATCATATAATTTCATGAATTATTTACAAATGTAGTTACAGGTTATATTTTTGTATTTTAATTAATAAATTATACGAAATCGTAATCAACATTAAATGTATGTATTTCACAAGATTACAACAAAATATACAAAATATATTTAAAAGATATATTTCTTTCGAATAAATCAAAATACAAGTAATTACACGTCAAAACCCCCACGATTCAATTTAAATACTAGTTCACATTTAGTCATAAAACTTAAATATATACATAATCGTGTACGTCAACCTGAATCCAATCAAATATATCTATTCACACTGAGTATGTTTTAAAGGATTAGTTATAATCAATAATAGGTATTGATCGTATCTGAACGTGCATTGCTTGATTCTGTGAAGTCTTTATGCATTACATCAATTCAAGGTGAGTTTCGTGGCCCCTTTTTATGTTTATACAAGTTTTCAATGTTTTCAATCAATGGGGGAAAAGTATGCTCACCCGTTTTCAATGCTGTACACTGTATATTCTGTTTTCATACTTGGAATCAATGTGATACTGTTTTGCATGCATACATGGTGTATTTTTGGGAACACTCATACAACCATTAATTCCAGGTTAGGAACCAACGGATAGGTATTGGTAGTACTACTGGGTTGACACCCCCACCCTTCGATGATTGGTTAACTTGCGAGTTACCAACACAGCTGCCAGCAATCCGGCCAAGGGTGAATATATTCCGTCGAATTTATATGCATAACGTCATTAGGGTTTGGTTGTCTTTAAACACATGTTATGTGGTTTGTGCTTGCAGTATGATTCCATATCAAAATCTATACAGCATCAATTACATGTTTTAAATTTAAACCTGCGTAACTCACCAACATTATGTGTTGACATTTTTGAGCATATCTTTTCAGGTGAACAAAATCAAAGAGGATAGCTAGTGCTGATGCCTTAGCAGAGACCCTCAGGATTTCATTAGTTTTGCATTTGTAATGTATACCATTTGTATTTATTTGTGAACTATGTGTATTTTGGATTTAGAATCAATAAGACTATGATGGTCGTGGAACTGACTAACCACGACACAAGTCACCATTGTGTCGGGGGACGTCATGACACGAGAAGTTTGCATGTATTATATCTCTGTATTTATACCAAGTGTTATGACGATCCCGTCCGTCGCATCCCCGTGTTTCCGCTCTAAGCGAGGGTGTGACAGTGGTGGTTGGGTGGTCGTGGTGGTGGCTGTGACGGCAGGGATGTGGAGCAGGTGGGGTGGTGATGCTCCGGCTCTGGCGAAGGTGGAGAAGGTGGTCGACGTGGATGGGGTGGTTTGGTGGTCGTGGTGGTGGCTATGACGGAGGAGATGTGGTGCTTCGGCTTCGGCTTAGGTGGGGAGGTTGTGGTTGTGACGGCGTAGAGCTTCTGGCAAGTGGGGAACGTGACGGCTGACGTGCTGTCGCAGTACACGTAAATTTAATCCAAATTACAACTCAAAGATAGTAGTAAAAAGGTATCGAACACAGGGAGTTTGTGGAATATGTGTTTATCTTATAGTCATGTAAATTAACTACAATTGCCCTAAAATGCAAAAATTAAATATCAAGAATTGGATTGTTTTGGTTTAAAAACTAATAATAACTGAATAGATTGCAAATCAAAACGTACTTTTGTAACAGATTAAGAACAAGTGACCACCCTAGATTTCAGGTTTTAATCCACACTTATGTTTATGCATACTAGAAAGAACCACATAGACATGGTTCGTGCTTGAATAGTTGTTTGTGATGAAAGAGAACTAAGTACTCGGATTGTAAAATGCGAGGTTGTTACTCGATGATCAATTGACAATTATCCAACCTTAATCCCTCCCGTGATATCTCGATTGCCCATGGCACCAAGAACGTATGGTTTGGGTTAACATCAAACAACAATCAACAACTTACAAACAAATATCCAAACACCATAATAACTCAAACAAACATTCAAAGTTATCATTCTAGAAATTCAAGCACAAACATAGTGTTTCAAAAGCAAACCTTACATCTAGGATGATCACCATAAGTTTAGCCAAGCATGACTTGATCCATCATCACCATACAACAACTAATGTTCATATGAATCAAAAACACAAATCAAATGTTTAGAAATGTTCGGAATGAACCAAGAACAGCTAATTTCGCCTCTTTTCTGGAAAGGAATCGTCAGATCCAGATTATGAGCAAAAGGCACGACTCAAACCATTTTATTATGGCAAGTTGCACTTTTTCGTCAGCAGCTACCGTAACTTACGGTAGCCACCGTAAGTTACGGTAGCCACAAAAGAGCTACGGTGGTTTTCTTCTGTGTTACTGTGGAAGATTCAGGATTTCAGGTCCACCATAACTTACGGTGGCTACCATAAGTTACGGTGGAGCCACCATAACTTACGGCTGTTTCCTCTTGCGGCTGGATGCCTTGGTTCACTGGTTAAGAGTGTGTGTGGCAGGCTTGAGGTCCCGGGTTCGAACCCGGGGACCCTTAATTATTTTTTTAATGTCTTTTTGAGCTTTTAAAAAATATACAAAAATTCCTAAAAATTATAAAAATAACTTTTATAAACTTCCTTTATTTTAAAAATTATCTAACTATTTTCTGGAAATTTATTTCTTGTAACATTTTAATAAATTTATATATAATATTATTAACAAATGATATAATTAGTTTATTTATGTAAAAATAAACTATAAACAGTTGAAATCATGAAATTATTATTATTACTTGTATTTTTAATATATATATGTGGGAATATAATACTAGGTATTATATAACGTACATAATGCGGATATATAGATAACCGACACCGTAACCGAGTCGTAAAACGCGTAACCGTACGATCACATTATTGGTATTTAATATTAATTGAATATTAAATGAAATACAGGTTAACCGAAACCTTAACTGTTGCTCGAGCATTATTTCTCTGCTGTGCAATCAAGGTGAGTTTTACGGCCCCATTTTACTTTCTTTCCTTTTTGAGGGAGAAAACATGCAAACACTATTTTTGTTATGGTTGCCAGTATTATTGATATCACCTGTTATGTTAGTGGGAAACACATTTGAAAGTCCTTACTGTAACACCCGTATTTTTTTTAGCAAGAAATAAAAGAAAAAGGAAGAAAAGAAAAGAAAATAAAAGAAACTGAAAAGGAGGGACCAAAAGTGCCAAATGGGCAAAGTTATTATTTATTTTGTACAAAAGGAAGGCATGGTCGCCCATTACCTCCTGCACATTTCTTTGCATCGGTTTTTTTTAGAGAGAGAAAGCAGCAGGAGCAGAAAACCATCGGGATTTTTGAAGAAGAACCTGAGAAATTCGAAGTTTTTGGGTAAGAAATCTCGAATTAGGATATTTAGGACGATTCTAGAACTAATTATGAGCTTATAAATGTAACTAGTGCGTTCGGGTTGCACTGTGTGTGTGTTTTAGGTGTATAAACGACTGAGACGTTCAAGGAAAGGACATCTAAAACCCGAAGGCAAATTAAGGTGAGTTCTAGACCCCTTTTTAGTGATTTTTAAACATTTTGGGACTGGAAATGCATATATATATGTTTTTGTAAAGTTTGGGATGATACCCGTATGAAATGAATGTATGCATGTTTATGTTTATGCTAGATTTATGCCTAGAATCATGTGTATATGTTTAGAACTAGGCATTATGATGTTTGGGACTTGGGTTATGGATTAGACACATGAACAGGTTGCAAATATGTCTGAAATTGGACTTAGAATAAATAAGTACAGGTTGATGAGTCCACCAGTGCTCATACGACCAACAGTGTGGTCGTATGACCAGGAGATATATTTTTTCTAAGTGCTGATGAGTCTAACAGGACTCATACGACCAACAGTGTGGTCGTATGACCAAGTTATATTTCCAAGTGTTGAGTCCAATAGGACTCATACGACCAGCAGCGTGGTCGTATGACCAAAGTGATATTTTTCTAAGTATGATGATGAGACCACTAGTGCTCATACGACCAACAGTGTGGTCGTATGATCAAAACACATTTCTGGTCGTATGATCAGAACACATTTCTAAGTCTAGGGATGGTACGACCAATAGTGCTCATGCGACCAACAGTGTGGTCGTATGACCATATGATAATTCTAAGTATAAGATGAAAAGTCCAGCAGTGCTCATACGGCTAACAGGGCTCATACGGCCAGAGGGCTTATACGCCCAACAGGGCTAAAACGCCCAGAATACTTAGAATTTTTCAGAAATTTCCTGCAATACCGAAGTTCGAGGTTTTGACCAGGGTTGACTAGGGTTAACAAATGATGATGTTTCATGCATGTAATGATGATTATGGTTAACCCTTATTGTTACTGATATTATTATCAGTGTATTATTGTTGACAATATTATTAAAATATTAAGTATGGTATGATGCTACGTATGATGATGAATGTATGATGATGAATGTTTGATGATGAATGTATGATGAGTATGTATGATGTGTGTGTATGTTCCTTGTAATTGTGTATGCTTATCTTTCTAAAACTTTACGAATAACGAGAATGAACTAATGAAGTATTATGTATCATAAAGTGAAAGATAATGAAAGAGGAACATGATGACGAATGCATGTATTAACGAATGAATGAAAAGAAGAATGATGATGAATACATGCATTAATGAACGAACGAATTATGTCTTGCAAGCATTGAATAACGCGATTGGTCCTTCTTTGTGATTGACCATGGTCATGGTACCTCTACCGCTTACCTCTAGTACCGTGGCATACGATTTTCCGTCATATGTTGACTACGGCCCGGTAGCTAATAACGATCGGGGTGTAGCATATGGTATTGGTACAATTCACCTTTCAATGCGTGTAAGTAAGTATGAACGGGATTCTTGTCATTCGACCACAGTAATCATAGCCAAGTGCTATGAAGTGGGTAAAGCCTGACAGAATCCACACGAGAAGTTAAAGATAACGATGAATAACGAATGATGAAGGTAATAACGAATATTATCTCTGTGTACGTATGATGTATGAACGCACGCACGAAAGGATACTTTTAAATAAGTAAAAGTATGTTTTATTACAAAACTAGAACTCACTCAGCAACGCTGACTTTTATGTATTTTCCAGTTGGCAGGTAGTGTTGCTGAGGATGGCACGAGGCGGCTACTCAGCTCTTTTAGGATGGCATTCTTTTGTTAATGTTTTTGTATTGTAATGCAAACAAACGATATTTTGTAATGGGTGTTGTATTACTTTGCAAAAGCATTTATAGTAAATTCAAAGTTTCCGCTGCATGGTTTTTATTAAGTTATATTAAATGTATGTTTTATGGGTAATGACGACCAACTGTGAGGTGCCCGGGATCGGGGCCTTACACTTACAGTATCAAACCGTTAGTAACGTGATTAGCGAGGTAATTTTGAGTAGTACTACTGGGTCTGACAAACCCCGCCCGGGCTAGTCGCGCTAGCTTGATTAGAGGTCGAATGGGTGCTAAATTGACCTAACGATTGCCACGGTCGGTTAAGATGTGGTGGAAAGGCACTAAACACACACAGTCAGCTTCGGTTTGAAACACTAACTAACTTGTTTATAGGCTCGCTACCTATCGATATGCTTTATATACTAAACCATGTGAAATGCTTTTCTGACACATTTTTGGTTGATTAAACCACGTGAAACGCTTTTCTGACACATTTCTGGTTGATTAAACCATGTGAAACGCTTTTCTGACACATTTCTTGTTGATTAAACCTGTGGACTCACCAACTTTATGTTGCCACATTTTAGCATGTTTTCTCAGGTCACAGAAACGCACAGAGTTAAGCTAGGATGCATTCATGGCATACATCACAACTCAACTGATCTATTTTGTTGAACGATATTGATTCCTATGGTTGAAACGCATGTTGAAACGATTCACTGTTGATTTCTACTTTTGAAACGCTTTCGCAAATCTGAAACACTCATGATTGATTTAAAAGTCTAATTACTTAATGTGATGTTTTGTAATTACCGTGTCTGGTGTAACTGATGCTATCTGAGATCCTGGTATGTCACACGCCTGATGGTAAAACCCCGTTAGCGGATTTTGAGGGTGTGACACCTTCTTCCTCATATCTCCTAAATTCATCACCATAACCACCATCAACACCAGCTCCTCCTGCTCCCGATGTTTGTACAACTTGAGGTTGTTGCCTGTTGGTATTGTGTATCCGTTTGCATTTGAGAGGTAGAGCGAGTATGAAATATGGATGGGTTGGATTGATATGGTTGTGGTGTTGGTACCGGTTTAGACGATGATGATTGACCGGTTGTTGGGAAGAAATAAGAAAAGGGCGGAATGGATGCTGATGGGTCAAAGCTAAAAGAATGTTCGGTTTGGGTACTTGTAGGTAATGGGGTATGGGTTGGTTTAGTCTCAGGTGGTACTGTAGGATTGGGTAAAGGCTCGGATGGTGTTGTTTGACCCGTAGTAGGAGGCGGTGAAAGCGGATCCATTGTGTTTCGTGGTGTAACGGGTGATGTAGGTGCTATTGGTGAACCACTGATTTTGTTTTGTCGATGTAATACTCTGTTTCTACGAGCTGCTCGCTCAATTTCTGGATCAAACACTAATGGTGATGATGAGCTTGAGTTTCTGGTATGCATACACCTGAAACAAAAACCTGCACACTACACACAACCAGCGTAACACCAAAATAACAAAACAAACTAATAAGCAAACACACGTTGCGCACAACTCCCCGGCAACGGCGCCAAAATTTGACGTGATGTCGCAGTACACGTAAATTTAATCCAAATTACAACTCAAAGATAGTAGTAAAAAGGTATCGAACATAGGGAGTTTGTGGAATATGTGTTTATCTTATAGTCATATAAATTAACTACAATTGCCCTAAAATGCAAAAATTAAATATCAAGAATTGGATTGTTTTGGTTTAAAAACTAATAATAACTGAATAGATTGCAAATCAAAACGTACTTTTGTAACAGATTAAGAACAAGTGACCACCCTAGATTTCAGGTTTTAATCCACACTTATGTTTATGCTTACTAGAAAGAACCACATAGACATGGTTCGTGCTTGAATAGTTGTTTGTGATGAAAGAGAACTAAGTACTCGGATTGTAAAATGCAAGGTTGTTACTCGATGATCAATTGACAATTATCCAACCTTAATCCCTCCCGTGATATCTCGATTGCCCATGGCACCAAGAACGTATGGTTTGGGTTAACATCAAACAACAATCAACAACCTACAAACAAATATCCAAACACCATAATAACTCAAACAAACATTCAAAGTTATCATTCTAGAAATTCAAGCACAAACATAGTGTTTCAAAAGCAAACCATACATCTAGGATGATCACCATAAGTTTAGCCAAGCATGACTTGATCCATCATCACCATACAACAACTAATGTTCATATGAATCAAAAACACAAATCAAATGTTTAGAAATGTTCGGAATGAACCAAGATCAGCTAATTTCGCCTCTTTTCTGGAAAGGAATCGTCAGATCCAGATTACGAGCAAAAGGCACCACTCAAACCATTTTATTATGGCAAGTTGCACTTTTTCGTCAGCAGCTACCGTAACTTACGGTAGCCACCATAAGTTACGGTAGCCACAAAAGAGCTACGGTGGTTTTCTTCTGTGTTACTGTGGAAGATTCAGGATTTCAGGTCCACCATAACTTACGGTGGCTACCATAAGTTACGGTGGAGCCCTGAATGTCTTGTTTCTTCTCTTCTTTCTACGCATGTCCACTCCGTTCCATGTTAAGCAGCATTTTATCCATTTTAGCTCCCAAACATACCTGAAACATAAGCAACTGTAGTTATCTAATTCAAGATAATTGCATGATTAAATGAGAGATAAATTCGTCTTTTAACATTATAAAGGGTGTCCTATGGACCACCCGTCACATCCCCACACTTAACCGTTGCTTGTCCCAAGCGACGCATCATGACAAACTCAAACTCTTGACAACAAACAACACTGCAAACAACAAGCAACAATCACGCCTACAACTCCCGTTTAGCCCCGAGTACACTCTCACCACTACTCACACAACCACCCCTCAATATAATCATTCCTCTCAGTTAAATTTAAATTATAGCAAAATGAGCTAGTGTACACTCAAGCATATGTGAGGATCAAACAACCATAAGCTCGCACGACCATCGAGCCTCCACCAATTATTAAACACACATATGGGTTAAGAGGTCTTCCACGGTTGTAATGGAGCTTGGCTCAAGGTGAGGAATGGGAAATATTTCGTAGTGACTTAATGATCCAACCCGATTTCACTTATTTTTGCACGCCCATTTCAACTTATTCAATTCTCCTCTTTTTTGAGTACTTTTTCTTTTCTTCCTTTTTTTAATGGTTGTCATCCTTCAACGACCACGCTTATTCATTCGACCTTTCTCTTTTTTTTTTCTTTTTCTTTCACCTTTTTTATATATTTTTTTTTCATTTTTTTTCTTGTCACCTAGGTTGTATCATAAGGGTTACACTTAGGAATGAGGGCTAAGGGTTAGAAATGATAGGCCTTAAGCTCAAAGTGACTACTAATGAACCAAACCCCCGCCCCTCTCACACCAGGCTCATACATATAATGTATGAGGCCCCAACCCCCCAAATTTCCACACTCACACTCATCCAGACGAGGCCACCCTAGTTGCCTCTATCGTCCCCATATATGTGTTCATTATGGTCTTGGGGCGTATCGATCATGCGAGTTCTAGAGTCTCACCACACAAATGCTACCCTCAAATTATCAAATGATTCAAACGTGTGGCCAAACCTCCCCATGGGAAGTGTATGGGTGTCGGTCAATTGTGTGAGTCAACCTAAATGTATCTGGGGGAAAACACTTCCTCCAACCCTTGTTTGCTTGTGTTTTCTCATCAAATAACCCTTTTTTTTGAAAAAGCTAAAAAAATTAACACAAATGCTAAAAATTAAAAATTCCCCTCATCCCCACACTTGGGATACATTGTCCCCAATGTATGGTTTTGAAAGGAACAAAATAAACAAAACAAAAGACTCAAAAAGTTGAAAATATTTTTTTATGACACTAACACCTCCTTAATTCAACCCTGACACATAAACATTAACATATCATAAGCTTCACCCTACCACCCAACCGAACTACTCAAAAGAAAACAAGAAACAAACTATACAAGAGAAGATGCAACCTGAATAGCTTGACTTATGGTGGCCTTGTGGGATGTTTCAACTCTTGCCGGGAAACTTGACACACCTTCCCGCATCCCCACACTTGTGCAACAAGTGTGCTGCATCCAGTCTTCTTACCTTCACTATCCATCTTAGTTTGTTCAACCGTCTTCTCCACCATCTTTTTCTTCACTCTTCTCTTTCTTTTTCTCTTCTTTTCTTTAGCTGCAACCTCTTTCACTTCCTTTAACATGTCAACAGCAAAACATGCTTCCTTGATGGAAGGGTTAGTAATAACAAAAAACATATTTAAGTTCAAAACCTTCTCACCAAAATTCATGTTCACCACTCCTAGCTCACAATCTAGGACTGCCTGTGCAGTAGCTAGAAATGGCCTACCAAAGATGACTGAATGTGGTGCATTCTCAATAGAAGAAGTGTAATCCAGTACCAGAAAATCCACTGGGCAGTAGCAATCTCTCACCTTTATAATGACATCTATTAGCATACCCTGGGCCTAATGGGTGTTTGGTTAGCCAACATTATTAGGGTATCAACATATTTCAATGGACCAAAATCAAATTTGTCATATAAATGCCCGGGGAGGATGCTAACACATGCTCCTAGATCTAAAAGTGCCCGGTCAATTTTAAGGTCTCCTATATGAATTGGAATCAAGGGCACTCCTGGATCTGGGAGTTTTAGGGGTAATTTATCTAACAAAGGAACACTTACCTGAGATGTGAGTTCCAAAGCATTAATGTGTACTTGTTTTGAGCTCTTGGAACTAGATTGGTGATTAGGATTCACCACAGTATCACTTGGCAGCTCTCCTTTGTTCTTCTTTAAGTTTGCTACTTCTGTTGCGAGTTGGCCCATTTGGATGCTCAAAGATTGAATGGCCTTGTCATGAATTTCATCTTTTTAGGCCCGAGCATCATCCAACTGATTTCTCTTTTGCATCTCCTGTTGCATCATCATAAGAATATCCATAACTTCATTCCCGCTTAAAGTAACATGACCCGATGAACCACCTTGCTCATTACCCGATTGTTGGGATTGCCTTTGGAAACCTTGATTGTTCCCACCCCAGTAATTGCCTTGACTATTGAATTATTGGCGAGGCACATAGTTACCTTGGGTGTTTCCTTGAAAATTCGGGTTGGATTGATTGGCCGGATTCCCATAACTGAAGTTGGGATGATTTCTCAAACCCGGATGATAGGTTTTTGAATTCATGTTGTAATTTCTTCCACCAAACCCTTGACCTTGAATAGCATTCACTTCCTCCACTTGTTCAAACATTACCGTGCAAGAATCCACATTATGCCCCAACTCATTGCAATTTGTACAAACATTGTAAACTTGATTCGTAGCTTGTACATTACCATCATCCACCGCATGAACTGGAGCTCGTGTAATGACCGGTCGTGCTCATCTTGCTGATTGAGCCTTCCTCTTTGATGTAACCGCCATTTGTTCTAAAAATGCCCAATCGTCTTGCTCATAATTTGTACCAAATGTACCATTTGTGATAGACATTAAATCCCGGGCATCTTCAGAATGGAGCCCCTCGTGAAAAGCGTTCAACAACTCCCATAACTCAATTCCATGATGAGGACAATTCTTGATCATCAAGTTAAACTGCTAAAAAGCCTCATGAAACAATTCACCTTGTTGTTGAAGGAAGCTTCTCAAGCTTCTCCTAGCATCATTAGTCTTTTGGGCTGTGAAAAACTCTTCTAAAAACCTTCGTTGCATCTCAGCCCATGTGTAAATTGAAGCGGATGGCAAAGTATAGAACCACCTCTTTGCCTTATCCTCCAATGAAAACTGAAGCAACACCAACTTGTCATCATCCGCAGAAAATCCTTGACCACCAATTGTGTTACAAATTGAGTCGTAAGCTTCCAAATGAAAATAGGGTTCTTCTGTTGCTAACCCTTTGTATTTTGGCAAACTTTGAAGTGAATTTGTTCGGACTTCAAACGTTCTCCCTTGATTGTTTTGAGGGATGACCACAAGTGAAGGATTATTTATGATGATTGGATGGAAGTGTGCCTCAATACCCCTAGCAGTGTCCCAATTATGCCTTCGTGGGACACCCAACCTAACTCTTGGTCGCTGAGGACCCATTGGTCTTTGAACTTATGGTCCTAGAGGCACGAATTGCTGAAACAGTGGTTGAAAGATTGCTCCCCCATGTTGTGGAGGAATCTGCCCTTGAAATTGTAGCCTCACTTGGGGTTGTATTTGTTATGGTATAATTTGTTGTTGCACAACTTGTGGTTGTGGTCTCCAATATCCTTGCATATCTTGTCCTTGACTGTAAGCATAATTTCCTTGATCAGCATCTCCTTCGTACGTGTACCCTTCTGTGACACTCGTCACTTTCATGTTCGTTAATTAACTTAAAAGTTCATTAACTCTCCTCACACATTTATTATTTTTCGTAATCTAATTGTGGTTTTAATCGAATTGTTCGTATACTTGTTCGTGTTAACTTTAAAATAATAATAATAATAATAATAATAATAACAACAACAACAACAACAACAACAACAACAACAACAACAATAATAATAATAATAATAATAATAATAATAAGTGCAGGGGGTAATTGTGTAGTTTTGAAACTTTAAAAATAAGTTTTTTTACATAAAATGTTAACACTGAAAACCATAGGGACCATTTGTGTAATTTTACAAAACCCAACCCCCCGCCCACGGTTCCCCTTCGTTTTCCGGCCACACTGTTCCGGCGGCTCTCCGGCCACCTCAAAACACCAAGATTCGATCAATTATTGATCTTAAACCGCCCCACATCGCTTCGAGAATATGTTTCGAATCTAACACTTTAATCATATCAGCTTTACAACTCACGAGAGCAGATAACCGATCCACTTTATTTTCCCGATCGGTTCCAACTCACAAACCCACTTAAACGACAATGATAATTAAATTAAATCAACCTACTCCAACTTTATCTATTTTTAAATCGAATACAGCAAACAATTCCATCTGAAACAATCATGAATACCGAATTCGATCCCTATAAAAACCGCGACCTGTAACTCTATTGAACACCACCCTCCGGCCTTCATAACTTTCAATAAACATAGGGCTTTCGATCATTAGCACCATTAGAAGCTACCTGTGCGATTAATTTGATTATCATCATCAATTGCTCACTATTCGAATTCAACCTCGGTCGCGGCTTGTTCATCGAGTGTTCATCATCAATCTATCATTAATTACTGGTAATCAAACACTCTTTTGATTCGTTATTACATGGGGAATCAAAGCCCCATGCTTATTTCAGTAATCGGTATTTTTTGAGGATCAATTTGATCCTAAATCGTTCTAGGGTTCTTGTGTTTTGGGGGAAACTCTTGTGAATCTGTTTAAAAATAAATGGAACTGTTTCCTCTTGCGGCTGGATGCCTTGGTTCACTGGTTAAGAGTGTGTGTTGCCGGCTTGAGGTCCCGGGTTCGAACCCGGGGACCCTTAATTATTTTTTTAATGTCTTTTTGAGCTTTTAAAAAATATACAAAAATTCCTAAAAGTTATAAAAATAACTTTTATAAACTTCCTTTATTTTAAAAATTATCTAACTATTTTCTGGAAATTTATTTCTTGTAACATTTTAATAAATTTATATATAATATTATTAACAAATGATATAATTAGTTTATTTATGTAAAAATAAACTATAAACAGTTGAAATTATGAAATTATTATTATTACTTGTATTTTTAATATATATATGTGGGAATATAATATTAGGTATTATATAATGTATATAATGCGGATATATAGATAACCGACACCGTAACCGAGTCGTGAAACGTGAAACCGTACGATCTCATTATTGGTATTTAAGATTAATTGAATATTAAATGAAACACAGGTTAACCGAAACCTTAACTGTTGCTCGAGCATTATTTCTCTGCTGTGCAATCAAGGTGAGTTTCACGGCCCCATTTTACTTTCTTTCCTTTTTGGGGGAGAAAACATGCAAACACTATTTTTGTTATGGTTGCCAGTATTATTGATATCGCCTTTTATGTTAGTGGGAAACACATTTGAAAGTCCTTACAGTATCAAACCGTTAGTAACGTGATTAGCGAGGTAATTTTGAGTAGTACTACTGGGTCTGACAAACCCCGCCCGGGCTAGTCGCGCTAGCTTGATTAGAGGTCGAACGGGTGCTAAATTGACTTAACGATTGCCACGGTCGGTTAAGACGTGGTGGAAAGGCACTAAACACACACAGTCAGCTTTGGTTTGAAACACTAACTAACTTATTTATAGGCTCGCTACCTATCGATATGCTTTATATACTAAACCATGTGAAACGCCTTTCTGACACATTTTTGGTTGATTAAACCATGTGAAACGCTTTTCTGACACATTTCTGGTTGATTAAACCATGTGAAACGCTTTTCTGACACATTTCTTGTTGATTAAACCTGTGGACTCACCAACTTTATGTTGACACATTTTAGCATGTTTTCTCGGGTCACAGAAACGCACAGGGTTAAGCTAAGATGCATTCATGGCATACATCACAACTCAACTGATCTATTTTATTGAACGATATTGATTCTTATGGTTGAAACGCATGTTGAAACGATTCACTGTTGATTTCTACTTTTGAAACGCTTCCGCAAATCTGAAACACTCATGATTGATTTAAAAGTCTAATTACTTAATGTGATGTTTTGTAATTACCGTGTCTGGTGTAACTGATGCTATCTGAGATCCTGGTATGTCACGCCTGACAGTAAAACCCCGTTAGCAGATTTTGAGGGTGTGACAGATTGGTATCAGAGCATTAGTTATAGCGAACTAAAATGGACTTTGCATCTCATTTGCATTGCATTTTAGACTATAGCTGGATTTGCATTAGTTACACACAAATAGATTTCTAAGCTATGTTTACTTAATTTGGTTGCCTAAAAACTTTTGCTTTAACATATCCCTGTGCTGTGAGTCACGAGAGGGTTTGTGTGCATTTGATATCACCTAAATGTTCTTCGTGATTTGTGTGACACATAGACACCTGTATTCTGGATTTCCTGGCAAAAGGCCTTCGGGCTAAGGCAAGCGTATCGTATAAATCTCATTGCGAGACCAGTTATGCTTACCTGGGGATTTCTGGGATGAGTGATAAACTATGGTCAATACACAAGTTCATAAGGCAAATAGGTCAAGTATATTAAGTCTATGGATTTAATATTACATGTATGTTCCTTTATGCTTATTCCTTGTCTCTATACCTGATTCTATACATATGTGCTTGATGAATCTGGATAATACTATGATGTTAACTTGGGGTAGGTGAAGCTAAGGGTGAACATACAAGGCAAATCACCATTACGGGTGCACACGTAATTGCAATTCGTCGTGCATGAGAAGTCTGGCTAATCTTACCATGAGGTAACGATCATGAGTATTACAAGTTTCTATTCTATACCCTAGGGTGCTAGGATCATAATTCTAGTAAGACCTTGTTAAGGGTAACAAAACATTACTAACACTTGCTATTACTTAAGTCCTGTCCTACTTAGAGCCTTCATGGTATTTCCAATCATGACATTAATTTTATCTTTTAAGAGACATTCCTCCACTTAGTATTTCAGTAACTGAGGAACTGATTGAATGCTTAGAATGAAGGTGGACTACAGGAAATATAGAAGAGTGATGATACTCTCTATACATACATTACGTTATTCTTTGGGATGATGCTAAGGAAAATTAGGATGTCGTGTAACCGGTTTAAGCACATTCTTAGTATACCGGTGATGCTTATATATAGGGTTATTAGGTGAGTTCAAAGCCTTGGTGATTGAGTACTATTACTTAAGGAATGAAATGCAAAAGTTAGAATTGTAATTCTAAAATCGTGCAATGGTAGGGTTAGGTCGTGCTCTTTATACTGACAAACTCCATGAATTGACAAGGCTAATGTCATACCTTATGACATTAGACCAAATAGAATTAAGAAGGACACTAGGAAAATCTAGTGAGTAGTAGAAAGAAGTTGGAGGGTTGAACAAGCAATCTAGCGGTAAGGTAGACAAGAATGCTAATGTTGTGAACCTAGCTATGTTGGTTAATACGATTAAGCTAACATGCGTTAAACGGGGACATTAAGGAGGTTGGAGTTCCGACCATTACCATAAGTGTGCCCTAGGTCGATCAGGACCCCAGGACAAGCTAGAAACAATCAGAATTAGGAAATGGCTATAGCTAGAAAGTAAGAACAGTTAAATTATAGAAATAAAGGTCATATAAGTCAAGGTAATACATCACGCGATCATACATTTGCAAGACTAAATGTTGTTACATGTACGTACCTTATCATCAATAGCTACACATCCATTTGATACCAGGGTTGATAATAAGCTTTGATTCTTCTGGAATTATTCTTGAACTTAGCATTAACCCTAGTTGCTTAGAAATTATTTACTCGGTTGAAATGACCAATGGTAATAATTAGAGGTTACACAAAAGTACACGAAGATCATGTTTTTGACATAGACTTAATACCGTATGAATTGGTTATCGAAGCATGAAACCAAGATAGACCATTAGGAGAAGGTGATTCGTAGGAATCCTCTAGAATTCAATGTGGGAGATCACGTTTGACTCAAAGTCTCTCCCTGGAAAGGGGATTGTATGATTTGGAAAGAAAGTGTATTGCTAGAAGAACTAGAAATCGATGAACAACTTCGTTTCATTGAAGAACCAGTAGAGGTTATGGATCGAGAAGTCAAAACACTAAAGCGTAGCAAAATTCCCATTGTGCGCGTTAGATGGAACTCTAAGCGAGGTCCAGAATTCACCTGGGAACGCGAGGACCAGATGAAATCCAAATATCCGCATTTGTTCGCGGATACAACTTCGAGACCTAACTCCAGCTGAATTTCGGGACAAAATTCTTTCAACTGGGGGATACTGTGACACTCGTCACTTTCAGGTCCGTTAATTAACTTAAAAGTTCGTTAACTCTTCTCACACATTTATTATTTTTCGTAATCTAATTGTGGTTTTAATCGAATTGTTCGTATACTTGTTCGTGTTAACTTTAAAATAATAATAATAATAATAATAATAATAACAACAACAACAACAACAACAACAACAACAACAATAATAATAATAATAATAATAATAATAATAAAGTGCAGGGGGTAATTGTGTAGTTTTGAAACTTTAAAAATAAGTTTTTTTACATAAAATGTTAACACTGAAAACCATAGGGACCATTTGTGTAATTTTACAAAACCCAACCCCCCGCCCACGGTTCCCCTTCGTTTTCCGGCCACACTGTTCCGGCGGCTCTCCGGCCACCTCAAAACACCAAGATTCGATCAATTATTGATCTTAAACCGCCCCACATCGCTTCGAGAATATGTTTCGAATCTAACACTTTAATCATATCAGCTTTACAACTCACGAGAGCAGATAACCGATCCACTTTATTTTCCCGATCGGTTCCAACTCACAAACCCACTTAAACGACAATGATAATTAAATTAAATCAACCTACTCCAACTTTATCTATTTTTAAATCGAATACAGCAAACAATTCCATCTGAAACAATCATGAATACCGAATTCGATCCCTATGAAAACCGCGACCTGTAACTCTATTGAACACCACCCTCCGGCCTTCATAACTTGCAATAAACATAGGGCTTTCGATCATTAGCACCATTAGAAGCTACCTGTGCGATTAATTTGATTATCATCATCAATTGCTCACTATTCGAATTCAACCTCGGTCGCGGCTTGTTCATCGAGTGTTCATCATCAATCTATCATTAATTACTGGTAATCAAACACTCTTTTGATTCATTATTACATGGGGAATGAAAGCCCCATGCTTATTTCAGTAATCGGTATTTTTTGAGGATCAATTTGATCCTAAATGGTTCTAGGGTTCTTGTGTTTTGGGGGAAACTCTTGTGAATCTGTTTAAAAATAAATGGAACTGTTTCCTCTTGCGGCTGGATGCCTTGGTTCACTAGTTAAGAGTGTGTGTGGCAGGCTTGAGGTCCCGGGTTCGAACCCGGGGACCCTTAATTATTTTTTTAATGTCTTTTTGAGCTTTTAAAAAATATACAAAAATTCCTAAAAATTATAAAAATAACTTTTATAAACTTCCTTTATTTTAAAAATTATCTAACTATTTTCTGGAAATTTATTTCTTGTAACATTGTAATAAATTTATATATAATATTATTAACAAATGATATAATTAGTTTATTTATGTAAAAATAAACTATAAACAGTTGAAATCATGAAATTATTATTACTTGTATTTTTAATATATATATATGTGGGAATATAATACTAGGTATTATATAACGTATATAATGCGGATATATAGATAACCGACACCGTAACCGAGTCGTGAAACGCGAAACCGTACGATCACATTATTGGTATTTAATATTAATTGAATATTAAATGAAACACAGGTTAACCGAAACCTTAACTGTTGCTCGAGCATTATTTCTCTGCTGTGCAATCAAGGTGAGTTTCACGGCCCCATTTTACTTTCTTTCCTTTTTGGGGGAGAAAACATGCAAACACTATTTTTGTTATTGTTGCCAGTATTATTGATATCGCCTGTTATGTTAGTGGGAAACACATTTGAAAGTCCTTACAGTATCAAACCGTTAGTAACGTGATTAGCGAGGTAATTTTGAGTAGTACTACTGGGTCTGACAAACCCCGCCCGGGCTAGTCGCACTAGCTTGATTGGAGGTCGAACGGGTGCTAAATTAACCTAACGATTGCCACGGTCGGTTAAGACGTGGTGGAAAGGCACTAAACACACACAGTTAGCTTCGGTTTGAAACACTAACTAACTTGTTTATAGGCTCGCTACCTATCAATATGCTTTATATACTAAACCATATGAAACACTTTTCTGACACATTTGTGGTTGATTAAACCACGTGAAACGCTTTTCTGACACATTTCTGGTTGATTAAACCATGTGAAACGCTTTTCTGACACATTTCTTGTTGATTAAACCTGTGGACTCACCAACTTTATGTTGACACATTTTAGCATGTTTTCTCAGGTCACAGAAACGCACAGGGTTAAGCTAGGATGCATTCATGGCATACATCACAACTCAACTGATCTATTTTGTTGAACGATATTGATTCTTATGGTTGAAACGCATGTTGAAACGATTCACTGTTGATTTCTACTTTTGAAACGCTTCCGCAAATCTGAAACACTCATGATTGATTTAAAAGTCTAATTACTTAATGTGATGTTTTGTAATTACCGTGTCTGGTGTAACTGATGCTATCTGAGATCCTGGTATGTCACACACCTGACGGTAAAACCCCGTTAGCGGATTTTGAGGGTGTGACACCTTCTTCCTCATATCTCCTAAATTCATCACCATAACCACCATCAACACCAGCTCCTCCTGCTCCCGATGTTTGTACAACTTGAGGTTGTTGGTATTGTGTATCCGTTTGCATTTGAGAGGTAGAGCGAGTATGAAATATGGATGGGTTGGATTGATATGGTTGTGGTGTTGGTACTGGTTTAGACGATGATGATTGACCGGTTGTTGGGAAGAAATATGAAAAGGGAGGAATGGGTGCTGATGGGTCAAAGCTAAAAGAACGTTCGGTTTGGGTACTTGTAGGTAATGGGGTATGGGTTGGTTTAGTCTCAAGTGGTACTGTAGGATTGGGTAAAGGCTCGGATGGTGTTGTTTGACCCGTAGTAGGAGGCGGTGAAAGCGGATCCATTGTGTTTCGTGGTGTAACGGGTGATGTAGGTGCTAGTGGTGAACCACTGATTTTGTTTTGTCGATGTAATACTCAGTTTCTACGAGCTGCTCGCTCAATTTCTGGATCAAACACTAATGGTGATGATGAGCTCGAGTTTCTGGTATGCATACACATGAAACAAAAACCTGCACACTACACACAACCAGCGTAACACCAAAATAACAAAACAAACTAATAAGCAAACACACGTTGCGCACAACTCCCCGGCAACGGCGTCAAAATTTGACGTGATGTCGCAGCACACGTAAATTTAATCCAAATTATAACTCAAAGATAGCAGTAAAAAGGTATCGAACACAGGGAGTTTGTGGAATATGTGTTTATCTTATAGTCATGTAAATTAACTACAATTGCCCTAAAATGTAAAAATTAAATATCAAGAATTGGATTGTTTTGGTTTAAAAACTAATAATAACTGAATAGATTGCAAATCAAAACGTACTTTTGTAACAGATTAAGAACAAGTGACCACCCTAGATTTCAGGTTTTAATCCACACTTATGTTTATGCTTACTAGAAAGAACCACATAGACATGGTTCGTGCTTGAGTAGTTGTTTGTGATGAAAGAGAATTAAGTACTCGGATTGTAAAATGCGAGGTTGTTACTCGATGATCAATTGACAATTATCCAACCTTAATCCCTCCCATGATATCTCGATTGCCCATGGCACCAAGAACGTATGGTTTGGGTTAACATCAAACAACAATCAACAACTTACAAACAAATATCCAAACACCATAATAACTCAAACAAACATTCAAAGTTATCATTCTAGAAATTCAAGCACAAACATAGTGTTTCAAAAGCAAACCTTACATCTAGGATGATCACCACAAGTTTAGCCAAGCATGACTTGATCCATCATCACCATACAACAACTAATGTTCATATGAATCAAAAACACAAATCAAATGTTTAGAAATGTTTGGAATGAAGCAAGAACAGCTAATTTTGCCTCTTTTCTGGAAAGGAATCGTCAGATTCAGATTATGAGCAAAAGGCACCACTCAAACCATTTTATTATGGCAAGTTGCACTTTTTCGTCAGCAGCTACCGTAACTTACGGTAGCCACAAAAGTGCTACGGTGGTTTTCTTCTGTGTTACGGTGGAAGATTCAGGATTTCAGGTCCACCATAACTTACGTTGGCTACCATAAGTTACGGTGGAGCCACCATAACTTACGGTGGCTACCATAAGTTACGGTGGAGCCCTGAATGTTTTGTTTCTTCTCTTCTTTCTACGCATGTCCACTCCGTTCCATGCTAAGCAGCATTTTATCCATTTTAGCTCCCAAACATACCTGAAACATATGCAACTGTAGTTATCTAATTCAAGATAATTACACGATTAAATGAGAGATAAATTCATCTTTTAACATTATGAAGGGTGTCCTATGGACCACCCGTCAATGGCGGAGATAGGTGCTCCGGCTTCGTCTCCGACGACGAGATTCCTGTGGCCGGTGAGGCGTCGGCCGGTGACCGGGGATGGTGGTGACCGGAGATGGTGGTGTCCGGTGATTGTGATGTTTAACGATACAAAAGTACCTAGAGAGAGGGAGAAATTCTAGAGAGAGGGAGAAATTCTAGAGAGAGGGAGAAATTCTAGAGAGAGAGAGAGAGACAAATTCAAGATTAATTCACATATCCAAGTTGATGAATAACATGCATATAACATGGAGTTATTCTGCACTTTAAATACACATGCTTTTGATTATATTTTTCAATTTTGTCTAATTAAATTGTGTTTTAATAATTCAAAATATTATTTTTTAAATCAATAATAATTCATAATATTAATTTGTTGCTGACATTTTCAAGTTACACTTTTATTATCATTAACAACCATGGTAGCATAATTATCATATATTTACATTCAATTTACTAAATATTTACACTTGATGTTCCTCGTGTGTTTTTATTATTTTGTTTATAATCATTATTGTAAACAAAATCAGGTTCACATCAAGCGTAAATATTTAGTAATTATGTTACTGGGACTATTGTTAGTGATTAAAATTAAAAATTAGGAGTGTCACCGGCCAAATTAATAATATGAATTATTGTCGTTCAATAAGAAATAATCTAAATTATTAAAATTATGTTTGTCTTTTATGTGATAGCATATATGACACATGCAACATGAGCTAAATGTTGTGAACTTCTTACCTATGCAACTGTTTTTTAAATGATATTTTGTATAACAATAATCAAGTTTTTCAATTAATTCATAATAGTTACTCAAAATTTTTGTCCATCTAAACTAACTCAACATTAACCAAGTATTTCAATCATGTAATAGTTTAACTATAAGAATTTTATTTAAGTGAGGTAAATAAAACATATATAAATCTTTATTACTATTTAAAGATTGTATTCTTTTAGTTTAACTTGATTGTAACCAAGATTCATATGTTTCATTTGCTTGACTTCATTATAAGATTTTTAAACATTTATAATAATACTGCATAGAATTAAAACACCTATTGAAAGTTGAGTTATTTTAAATATACAAATAACTTTAAGTGATTTAACGTTAAGATTTTTTAAAATTAAGTGAGCTAAATGAGATGAATCTTGGTTATTGTTTAGTGATAATTTTATTTTTTTAATGTAACTTAATGAAACTTAGTTACTATTAGGTAAAGTTTTTTTATTATTGAAAAGGAAAAGTTTATTAAAATAAAGTTAATGATCGTATTATACTAATATTGGTTTTATTTTATTTTATATAATTCCAAAAGCAAATGAATGATAAAAACAATTAAATGATTACTAACAAATGTTTTAAAAATTGACCTGAAAAAAGAACCAGATGATATAAAGGTTTACTACTCAAACCGATTTGATCGAGTGGACCAGGTTTAAAAGTTAAATGACGTCATAAATTATATAAATATTTAAAAATATTACATAAAGTTTAGATATTATTATTGGGTTTTTTATTTGAACGGTGACTTTCTTATGAGTGACTCAATGTCACATCGCCCCCTGGGCGACCCTAGCCAAGATCTGCTTCAGACTATGTTGTCTGAACCGGGCCCACGCTGGATTGTCAAACTTGGTTACGGCGTTCCCCCGGAAACTGTACTGCCTCCACAAGGGTTGCCCCTCTGGAGTAACAGCCGGATGAAAACCGGGGTCGAGCTCTGAGAATCGTCCTCCGCAACCACTGGCTTAAAGAAAAATTCTCTTCATTGCTCTAAATATCCTCAAACCGTGACCAAAGAGATTCGAACCCCTTACCTCCACTTTGGAAGGGGGGACTCTAACCACTAGACCACAAGTCTGAAGACAGATATTATTATTGGTTGAAAAAAGAAATCTTGCAAGAATGATGTTGTTATCTAAACTTAATAAGTCATATACGTAATTCTTTTTCTAAAAATCATGATCTGAAAAAAAATTATATATATCACCACAAGAAATAATACATAATCAGTTTTTAGATGCGTTCGTACGCATCTATTTCTTTTAACCGAGAGGTGTTTACACCAAACCTCTTTTAGTGAATTTTTGAGAACTTATTTTCTGATCCTTTTTTGCTTAGTATTTTATTTTACTTAATTTATTTTATGGGTGTTCAATATTCGTATTGGGTTTAAAAAATTCAAAACTCGACTTGATTCGGGAATCATCAATTTGAAATTCGATTTGATTCAAAGTTTTTTTTTTCGAATTTAAATCAAACTTAAAATTTGTGTTTTTTGATCGTTTCGAATTTCGAATTCAAAATATACATATAATTTTATATAGAGGGATATTACATAGTTATTTATTTTATATTCAATTTATGTTTTTAATACTTTAAATTTCTATTTCTATTTTCCTAACACCCGATTTCTTAGTTAGTTATTTTATATATTAAAGGTTCATATTTTGAACATAAAACCAAAATTAATTTTTTTTGGTGAATTCGAATTCGATTCAAATTCGATAATGAAATTCGAATTGAATCGAATTCGAGCTCGGTTCTGAATTCGAATTCGAGTACGATTTGAATCTATTTAAAATTGAATTTGAATAGAGTTTCAAAAATTCAAAGTTCGAATCATTCGAGAATTCAAAATTCGATTCGTTAAACACTCCTAATTGATCACACATCGCCCCAACATAAAAAAACAAATGTATCTTTCCGCTCTATATATTTGAAACCACCAAGAATAGATTTCATGTTAGTAGAATATCTAACCTAAGGTGTTCTCCCTTATTATAACATGAGAACATGTTGAAAAATTCATCAGGGCTTGGCAAGCTAGAGAACTAAACCGGTTAACCAAAGACGGTTTGAAGATAGTAAACCAAACCAGTAGAGAGAACGATTGGTGGTCGGGACCGGCCGGTCTAGTTCGGTCCGTAAAACATTGTCTACATGGTATATTTTTTAGAATTAAAATAGAAAAAAAATACAAAACTAAAATTATTGATCTTATTATCGGTAATACTGGTTTATTTTACTTTAAAAAATTTTAAAAACAAAGAAACATAAAAAATTTTAATTAAATGAAGAGTTACCCTTGTTCAAGTTAACATGGTAATATTTTTCAAGTTTGATACGTTTACATATAAAAATTTTCGTATAATATACATGTTTATAATACATGTCAACTTCAATAAATCTCGGCATAGTTCAACTCATTTTAATAAAGAATAATTGATAAGGTTAGAATTTTATGTGTACCCTCAAGTTCAATAATCTAGTTTTCTTCTCAACTATATCATATAGAAAGCTTGTTTTAAAGATATGATCTACTAAATTATGTTGACACGCTTTGGACTCACTAGCTACGTACCTGCATTCTCATTTGCGAGATGCTTAACGATAAAAAGCAAGTCGTACAACAAAAGTGTTCACACTTTTTGTGTACCACTGGTTAGAAGCTATGACCGTCCACCTATGAGTTTATGAAAGGACGAAACCAATGTCCCATTTGACAAGCGGGATGGAATGATTGACCCTCAAACGACATAGGCAACGTACAAGGGCTCTGAATTCGACCCGTGACAATATGCATATGCATGTTAATATGTAAATACGCATATGTAATATATGTTTATATTTGTTTTTCTATTTTTTTTTTCAGTTAAAGTTAACATTTATTGATCATAAATCATTGACTAAAAAAAACCCTCGGAACTCACAAATCTCAGTATACTCCCATATAGAAGACCAGCATACCAACATTTAAATTTAAAAATAATACCTTTTAGATACAACTCATAAAGTAACAAATTTAATAAATACATTTTCTAGTCATCTCATTCAAAAATTCGGTTACATTAGAATTTATTTAAGTACATTATATATGTCAACTCTATATGATTCTTTATCTCTTCTGGAAATTAAAGGCTCGGATGCAATATGCAAAGATGAACCCGAAGAACAAAACCAGCCCGATATGCACCCCCGCAACCGCACCAAGGAAGTCATGCTCGTAACCATAATATCGGTCCAAGTAACCCTTCACGGTCTCACCACTCGTGAGCACATTATCGAAATCCCCAAATTGTGATGCAACCATGCCATATATGGTCCAAGCCAACGGGTTCCCCCAGTAGTACCATCTCCACCAGACTGGAATTTTCTGTAACGGGTCACAAGAATTGTAGAAGAAGGTGTGATTGTGCAAAAACTAAAAACAAATAATATGTAACAAGTATCTTTTGGGTCGAAACAAGTAGAGTTGGATCGACGTTATAACAATTAGCTAGGGTGTTAAATATGATCAGAAAGTTATATTAATTTATCAATAATCTAGCGTGATGAATATGATTAAAAATATTTAACACGTTTATACCTGACCCATTTGCTAATGGTTTTTATAGACAAAACATAATCCTCATCAACTCTAAATTACCACTGTTAACGAACATAAATAACACCGTGTTTTGGGGACTTACGGGTCGTGGAACGATGAACCCCGAGAAGAGATTGAAGATTCCATAAAATGAGGCGGCAATAATGGCGGCGATGTTGGCGTTTGGTGTAATTGCAACGGTCATCATACCATAATATGTCATGTAGAGCAAACAACAAAACTGGAAGAACATGTACCAAAAGAATTTGGCTGCAGTCCAGTCGAACCCGATCATCGCGTACACTATGACACTGTATACTCCTGTTTGTGCAAGAATATACGGAATTTCGACCAAAATCTGAAAAATAAGAAAGGGGTTTACACTTGTAATAAGTAGAAATCACGTAAATTAATATACATTTGACTAAACATAATACATAAATAGTCATTGATTCCTTGTAAATTAATCAATTTAATTGTTACAAGTAATTACTTTGAATTAAAACTTATGACTATTGTATCAAAATATATAGTTGTTTTTACATAACACTTTAGTTACTTTTTCATCAACGTACTATATATATATGACATATATATGCTTAGAGCAAAAGTGGCTAAGTATTATGTTAATGATTACATGTATCGATCATTATATGATTTTTGATTTTGATAGCAAAACTCGTCCCCACGTTAGATATTAAATAGTTTCCTATGTATTAAAAGAATTTGTAATGTTCAAATCAATAAATACAAATTTAGCACCTGTGCGAAGGCATACGGTAATGCTGAATACATTCCGGCAGCTCGTTCTCTATAAAACACGGTACGTTCGACATCCACAACGGGCTGCACCGACGACGCGTTTTGGATTCCGAGAAACAACACGGCCGCATACATGGACCCCATCGCGTTCGTCAAATCACGTTGGGTTGATCTGAAACAATTAACTTCACACTTAGTACAACAAACCCGAATGGTGTTCAATAACTTTTAAGGTTTACAATGCTTACTTTTTACTTCCGAGATCCCAAAACATAGTACCAAACATGACGGCGATGAAGGTGGTGAATGCGAAACGAACCGCTGTGTAGGGTGGATTTCGCCAGTATGACCACCGTTGTTTCCACAAGCAAGCGATGCATTGAACGACAAACGATTGAGAGTATTGTGTTGGGAAATAGAGGTCTTTTGTACCGGGTCGGGGCACGCTTAGTTCAGCGATTAAGGCTTTGTTTCTCCGGTAGAGATCAGAATTCCTGTAAATTTCGGTGAAATCGACTCCTAAAGCGAGTTCTTGAGCTGAGGTGCTCACTTCCAACATCCATGTCGCCGGGTTATACCCATCTTTTATCTTGCTTACGCCGTCGATATCCTGATCATTCACAAATAGTTAAGATCATGAAGTACAAAAATATTGACTTAGAATTACAAGATTTAAATTTCTGACTTCTTATACATATATCAAAGTGTTTGTTTACTAACTTAGCAAGTTACTGGTGTTATATATATCTCTAGGTAGATAAATTAAACATGTCAGGTTAAACGTGCATAAATTTGTTTGTCAACACATAAACCCGTTTAGACATGTTTTTTATCGTGTCATTAACGTGTCAATCCAACATACAACTCTTGTTTATAGTACCTCAAAGTACTTGATCAACTCGCAAGAGTGACGACCTACGGGTCCGACATACAACTCTTGTCCTCCTCGTTTCATCAAGAATAACTGTAGATCAACGATATAAGGTTTTAGCAACATATAAGTGCCCGAGTAGTGATCGATCAACTAATAAAATGTAACGCCAATATTTTTGTACCTCATCAAAAGCTTCGAAGATATCAATGCTAGGCTGATGAATGGTGCACACAACTGTTCGTCCTGTGTCCACCGTGTTCCTAACTGTTCTCATGACGATAGCAGCGGCTCGTGCGTCTAGCCCTGAGGTTGGTTCATCCATAAAGATTATAGAAGGGTTGGCTACAAGCTCGACGGCTATGGTTAACCTCTTTCTTTGTTCGGTTGAGAGTCCGTTTACACCTGGCAGCCCGACTAATGCATCTTTTAGCGGGTTCAGTTCTACAAGGTCCATAACCTCATCAACAAAACTCTACAAATAATATCAAACCACGTCAACTATAACTCGAAAAAACATGTCTTTTTACGTGCATTTTGCTAAAAAATGGGTGCTTTGCACGAACCTTTCGGGTTTTTTCGTCAACATCTGTAGCCAACCTCAGCCAAGCCGAGTAAAGCAAAGACTCGTAAACGGTAACATGAGGGAGTGGATATCGTTTTGCTCACAGTATCCAGAAACGCGAGCAAAAGTTTCTTGTTTCTTTGGATACCCGGAAATCCTGATATCGCCTTCTATATAACCACCTGTTTTTCGACCCGCCAACACATCCATCAAAGTCGTTTTTCCGGCCCCGCTTACTCCCATGAGAGCCGTAAGGATACCGGGTCGAAAAGCTCCACTCACACCCTTAAGTAACAGTAATCTATCTTCAGTTACACCTTGCTCTTTCATTTCCTACAACAATTCTCATAATATTAATATTAAATCTTAGTTACTAGAATGGGCCATTTGTTCCAAATAGACACAACTTGACCCACCCGACCCATCCATTTTACCACCTCTACTCATAATACCAAAAAGGTCCGGGCGTCTTATTTTGACCCGTTGTGCAACCTGACCCACCTATTTTACCAGTTGTATTGAACATAATTAAAATCATGTTACCTGTGGCATATCAACTGAGTATTTGACATCATTGAAGGTAATCGAATGCGGTTCAAATGGTAGAATCATCCCTTTTTTGTTACTCTGACTACCATTGTGTGTTGCAGGTGTCAATTCAACAGCTCCTGTATCATCATCATCATCTTGTGTAGATACACTCGACTGTGATTTCCCATACGCTGTATAGTTCACATTATATTAAAAAAACGACCGCTTAAGATAATACTCGAAAAATAAAGATGACAATAAAGACTCATCGTCTTCTGAATGGGTCGATTTGGATTATGCTCGGTATTGAAATAAATTATATAACAGTATTTGACACATTAGTTGCTTTTAAAAAAATTGACCAAATCTATATTGGGTCAATTAACTTGACCTGACCTGACCCGACCCGACCCGACCCATTACCCAGCCTGCATGTCACTTGTAGTGATGACCAAAAGCCAAAGATTGAGATACTCACGATTGAGGAAAGCGAGAGACAAAGCAAAACACGCGTTGAAGACAAATACGAATCCAACCAAAGCTGCAATTGAAATCCAATACCAATAATCTTCTGCGAAAAACCCTCCAGATTTGATGGTTGATCGCCCTAGCGTGGTGTTGTCCCATGGCTATAATAACAAAATAAATTATAAGTTTCATCACACATGCGGACATGTGCGTGCATACAAACAGACACACAGACTAACAGACAGATAGGTACATATGTGGGGCATATAGATATGTGCTTTTTAACACAAATTTAAACTTTTTCACAAACACACGCGCGCATAGACATAAGGGCGTTGTGATACTTACAGTTTTCCATTGATGACCAAGAAACTCATTCACAGCAATTCCATTCATGGCATACATAAGTGGAGATGACCAGTAACCCCATAACCACCATTTCTTCACATCCTCTTTAGAAACAAAAACATGTTTTTAGTTGATAAAGACGCGCTAATAATCATTCTTTTTTAGTCACTTTCAGAACGATTTAGTACCTCGAACGAGAATAAAGCCACCCAAAGCAAAGACTAACAAAAGTGCAAAAGAACCGAAAGTGTTTGCAACGATCATATTTCGACCCATTGCTCCTATGAACCGAAATAATGCAGAAGCCATTTGGTTAACAAGCAACAACAGAAGATACTGCTTGAAGAATCTGTAGGATTAGAAAAGAATGTGATGAATAAAATAATCATCACAAGAATATATTTTTATATGTAAGTCACTCATTTGACACAAACAATCTCAAATTACCTTTTTTTACCCGTTACCCAACTGGCATAAAACCTTTTATTTTAAAAATGTTTATAATTTTAATGCATAAAACCTAATAAAAATTTTAATCCATAAAACCTCCTAAAAATATCAATAAAAAAAGTGTTTCGGGTCAACTCATCCGAACCATTTTAACCATACAATTTTGTTTTGACCCGTTTGACTTTCATACTTTGCGACCCTTAACTTGTACTTGTGAAAATTAGTCACCTTGAAACATTAGGATCAAATCCTACAACATAATAAGTTAAAACTGTCCAAACACCAGCTTCAAGAAACGAAACAGGAATCTTGATGATCCATGACGGTAAGGCGTACGCCCACGAGGGAAAAACAAGAAATCCCTTTGTTTGTAAAAGACGGGAAGCTTTGCAATCGTCATTGAGATTTCAGACATCCCATTAAACATGATCATAACAACACCGAAAAAAAGAGCCCCTACATAAATAGCACCATCTTCTGGCACACGTCGATGCATCTCAGTTCGAAAGAACACGGTCATAGTGATAAATGACATCACAGTTAGCTGCAAAAGAAAAAATATATATAAACAACTCAAAACTTATTAACATACCCTTTATGCTTGTCATAATGTAGGAAACTGTAACGGGTCAAACAAGCCAACACGATTAACGTTACTAAAACGCCATCAAAAGATTTATTAAAAGATAATATATGAAGCAAGAAAACACTCACTTGGAACAATTTGAAGAAATAAACAAATGAGTTTCTCTTCATGAGCAATATTTCTCTGTCTGTACAAGCCTTCAAGAGTTCTTTTTTGTTTAGCCCGTATTTTTCGGTTGTGAGTGCAGCCGGGTGGCTTTTTGTTTTGTCGTAAGGGGTTGATAAATCGCCTCCTAGTTTCCTTCCAACATGAAATGATTGGTATGCATCTGCAAATTCTTTAGCTGTCACAAATCTGTAAGGGATATCTCTTCTCATCCAATATTGTTCTTGATCTTTCTTTGATGTAACCTATAACCATAAGTTAATGATCATAATTAAGCCGAAAATAGAAAGAGATTAAAGAAATGGACTGTTTATTTATGAACGGGTTGATTTTGGTTGTGTGTTATCTCAAATGAGCTAAATTCGCTTAAATTCTCTTTATTAAAAAATTTTGATTATTAATGTGGTAACGTTGTTTGTGTAATCATAATTGACAAATTAAGTATTTATAAGAAGTTTTGGGAAATGGACAATTTCAAAAGATTTAGTTTAAAGTAAATTATATTTTTTGTCCCTTAACTTTATAGCAAATTTCAGATATTATCCTTAAACTAAGAAAATTACAGTAATTATCCTTTACGTTTAAATTTCGTTATATGTTTAGTCCTTTTCACTAACGGACGTTAGAATTTTCTGTTAAATCGAGTCATGTGCTTTTGCACATGAGGGCAATTTTATCATTTTCTCTTATTAACTTACAAAAAATAATTCTTACTGAATAAACAAATTGAAAAAAAAAACAAAATATAAAAAAAATTCACTCTCTCCACTCCATACATACAAAATATGTATATTTCTTCTTCAAGAAAACACATTGGCATGCCTTGTACTACCCCCACCACTAGCCACCACCCTCACAGTTACCACCACGGCCAGTACCGCAGTCGGTTACAACCGCCATGAACCTCTTGAACCACCAAAAAACAGATCTAACCACCACAACCGCCATGAACCCCTGAAGTGGCCTCCCACTCATCTCATCTCCACCCCCACCCTACACCACCGGCTACAAGAATAGACCAGTTTTATGGTCGATTTCAACACAACAAGAGGGTTGATGGCGTTTTTCTGAGCGAAAAATCAAATACGGAGGGCATAGGTTGTTTAGGATTCCGACCACCCACCACTATCTCGCAACGTGTTATCGGTTCCTCAAACACCCCTCTTTCTCGATTTCTGTCTCTCTAGTTGTCTCCGACACAAAACCTAGATCTAATAGAAGGGGGAGGTTGGTCGCAGTCGATGTAGAAAACCATGATAGTTGCTCGTGTCGCTTGTGGTTTACGGTGGTGGAGGTGGTTTATGGTGGCATGGGAGTGACAGTGAAGGTGGGCGGCGACCGAGGAGTGACGGCGAAGGAGAGAAAGAGAGATAGATGGTGTAGGGTGGGTGAGGTGGGTTTTAGTATTTATGTATATTTAATAAAAGTAAAAAGACCAATTTACTCTCTTGTGGAAATCATGTGATCTAACTTAACCAGTAAAACAAGCGCCCAGTTAGTGAAAAGGACTAAACTTGTAACGAAATTAAAACGTCAAGAACAATTACTATAATTTTCTTAGTTTAAGGACAATCCCTGAAATTTGCTATAAAGATAAAAGACGAAAAATATAATTCTCTTTGGTTTATATATGGACGGGTGGTCAAATGGGTCAAAAGTTGACGAGGTACAGGAACATGTAGTCAAACGGGTCGAAAGTTGTTCAACAAGAGGAATATATGGTCAAACGAAACGAAAGTTATTTGAGACGATATTTTAAAACAAAGGGAAAACTATACAGAATGGCAGTACGCCCAGCTATGCTATACGGCACAGACTGTTGGGCTATAAAGAAATCGCAAGAAAGACAAATAGAGGTCGCAGAAATGTGAATGCTGAGGCGGATGTGTGGACACACAAGATTAGATAGGATCAGAAACGACGTTTTTCGCCAGAGGATACAGGTGGCATGTATCACAGATAAAATACGAGAGGGAAGACTAAGATGGTTTGGGCACGTGAAGAGGAGAACGATGGCAGCACCTGTTAGAGTAGTAGAGAACATCAGCGTAGAGGGTAGAAGGAGTAGAGGTAGACCTAGGTTGACTTGGGATGAGATTATTAGGCGAGATATGATAAACTTGCACCTCTCTGAGCACATGATCGAGGATAGGAGTGAGTGGAGGCGTAGAATAAAATTAAGGACTTTTAGTGGGATTTGTGGGTGGGATTTGTGGCGGAACCTCCCGCGTCATCTCCCCTATTTGGTGTTACATGTCGCTTTCTATGATGCGCGCACTATCTAACTTTGCATGTGATACGATAGTTACCAATGTGTTGAATGATATGTATTATGATTATTATGATTATGATTATTATGATTGTTATGGTTACCGCCTTTGTTAACGAGTCGGGGGTCTCTTCGGAAGCGGTCTCTCTATCTCTCAGGATAGAGGAAAGACTTGCCACCACATACCCCTCCCAGACCCTGCTCTCCAGCGGGATACACTGGGTATGTTTGTTTGTTTGTTTTATTTTAAAACAACCAAAGCTTTTTATTGAAAGATTCAAATAATTTACAAAATTGTTTTGTCGTAATTATTAGCGCGTTAATTATGAACAAAAAAATATTAAAATGGATAGAAATGTGTCCGTGGATTAATCCAACTCAACTCAACTCAACCCGTTTAAACCATACTAAAAAATAAAAATTTTCTAACCTGTTTTAGCCCGTTACCAAACTACACATCTTTTTACCTCTAGATAAATGCATAACTAAAAACAAGGTTTACTTACTTCTTGCAAGAAATCAGCAACTCCTTTCCTCTCAGGGCATTTAAAGCCCATAGATTCAAAAAACTCAAGCACGTGTTCACGCGGTCCCTGATACACTATCTTCCCATCAGTTAGAAGGATGATGTCGTCAAACAAATCATACGTCTCGGGTGCAGGCTGGAGGAGAGAAATAACAGCTGTTCCTTCAAGAATATGAAGAAACTGTTTAAGTGATTTTACAATTTGGAAAGTTGTAGAACTGTCTAGACCCGTTGATATTTCGTCCATAAGCAGAACCTTTGAGGGTCCCACAATCATTTCGCCTGTTGTCACACGTTTCTTTTGACCACCCGAAATACCCCTTATCATTTGATCTCCAACCATGGTATCAGCACAGATGTCCAACCCCAATAACTATAACATAAGCAGTTAAGATTAAGTCATTTTTTGTTTAGATATGAACAAAATAAAATACAAAAGTACACTCATTTACTTAAGGATTGGTCGATTCTAAGTCATGTTTACCTCTAACGAGTGTAGTAAATGAAATATTAGGTTAGCTAAAACAGTGTAGTATCATTTCTTTAGAAAATCATATTATTTGCTTGTCGTTAAGATAATATGATTTTTTTAACCATGTGATTATTTATTAAAAAATTGATAAAAGGTATTTGTGGGTCAACCCGACCCATTTAAACCCATAACACTAAGTTAAATATTTTAACAAGAACCACCTTTTCATTCATTAGCCATCCAACCCGACCCGATAACTTCACCACCACTATGTCAAAATGTTATAGAACTTGTTTGTGTTATCACACCTTAAGAGTATAATCTGTGACCACACTAGCTTCTTGTCCTGTTGTTGCTGCAGCCTAATTAATTAAAGAAAAGGATTAAATCTCAATACTTTTTAAGTCAAAAATAATTTTGATTTTTTCTTATGTAATGGAGGAAGCTTATCATTAAACCTTCATGTAGATATCGATATCAGGATTGGGCTTGATGTTTGCGTTTTTCTCCCTTCTTGCTAACTCTGCCAACATTTCTGCATTTCATTTAAATAACTGTTAAAAACTCCATTGTAAGTTTGACCCATTTACTTAGAAAATGGGACAGTTTAGGTTGTCCTTTATCTCAAACGGTGCAAACTAAAGAATTTAATAGAAAAAAAAAACGGGTCACAAGTCGCCTAAAGTATAAGCATATTTAACTGAAAGATTTAATTTATTAGGGTGTTTATTTTATTTTTGTAATCATGGTGGATGGAATATGTATAGTGTTCAAGAAAATGGGAAAATAAAAGGATTAGTGGGTCAACTTGACCCGACCAAGTTAATTATGACCTGTAACAAGAAATGAACCATTTCAACCTGTTACCCAACCCATACTAACCGTAACGTGATCCAACCCCTTGGCACCGAGCAGAGAAAGCTAGGGTTTCTCTGACTGTCATTTCTCCAATATGAACATCGTTTTGGCTTATATAAGCAGATGTTCTTTCCGGTACAAACTCGTTCAATTCATGACCATTATATGTCACCCTCCCCGAGCTCTGTAATAACAATGTTATAAATAAATGATTACACACATGAATATAATCAAAGGTGGCAGTTTCAGCCCATTTACTATTGAATGGGTCCAACGGCACTATGTTTTGTCATTAAAAGGTCAAACAAGTGAAACTGAATAAAGTTTAGCTAAAAAATTTATAACAGGCCAAATGGGTCAAGCGTGTGTCAAATGTATATTTTCAAATGATACCATATTATTAAAAAACTTAGGGTATTCTTAAAATGATAAATCTTTTAACCATAAAAAGTGTTACCGGGTCGACCCAGTCTGGCTAGTTTGACCCGTTACCCAACCCGTCTAATTCATGGTTTTAGAGAACAAGTAATTAGGATTAATAATTTACCTTAAGCTCCTTTGCTAGCTTCCCAGCTAAGGCTAACAATAATGTGGTCTTCCCAGAGCTTGGAGGACCCAACAGTAATGTCATTCTACAAACAAATTTACATAAATTTTAAATAAAATTATAAAATAACTAAATTATTAAAAATAAAAAAAATCAAAATGTAAATCAATATTTTCACATCACCTGCTAGGTTTAATAACACCACTAACATCATCAAGGATGGTTATATGCCTCTTTGAATTTGGAAGCAGATTCAATAAGCTCAAGAATCCCTATAGACAACAAATATGAACAAAAATAATAAAGACTTTAATTTTTTTTTAAAAAAGTGTTTAATTTATACTTGAAAACATGCATTTTAAATGTGAGAGCCAATGACATATGTTAGAATCAGGCTCAACAAAATGGGCTTACCGAATGAAATCTGGCCCATTGGGCCTAATTCAGACTCAAAAATGAAAGACCCAACACAAAAAATCTTTGTCGCACAAGAACCACCCAAGAGTTATAATTTAAGATCGAATTCATAAAAGCCGTGATAAAATTGTTCAATCTTAGAACATGTACGTTAAACATATATGGGCCTAGTTTGAATTGTGTAGTTTTTGATGAATTGTTAGTTGTGTAAATAAATATTTGGATCACATATTTTTTTTTTGAGTGAATTACTAGTTGTTTAAACAAGTATTTGTATATTTATGAGAGCCAAAAATATATGTTTCTGGTCCAAAACTCCAAATAATGAAGCCCAGAGAAAATTCCAAATTAATTACCCCAATTTGCAGCGCAAATAGTGCAGGCCAAAAAAATAGTTACAGCCCAAAAGCAACTGCAGGTTGAAATACAAGTTTTAGCCCAAATACAAGAGTTTTCCAGCCCAATTAAAACCTGTCTACCCAAACCGGAATTGTAGACGAACCGATGAACCGGGACCAACTGACCGCCTAGCGACCCGGTACCCGGTCTATGTTTTTTATACGACCTAGTTTCGGGTCTGGTTCGGTCCGGGTCACAACCCATGATCACTATCAAAAGTGTAGTTACCTCAAAAATGTCAATGTGGAAATTAATGAAACTAGGTAAAGCTCTGCTTCCAGTGTTAACATCTGCCTCCACAGTCAAATGTTCAAATCTGACTTCAATTGTTGGTAAATCAATCCCAACCCTGTAAAATATATTTTAAGTGTTAGGAAATAAATATATTTACATGAATACGGTATAATTCCCGACATGACATGACATGAAACTTTGGTTTTAGTCTAAATAGGTTCGGTTCAGATTTCGACCAAATTCGCAAACATGTTTAGCCAAGCCGTGTTCGGGTCAACCAAGATGGAATATAGAATGACCTCTTTAATTAACATGTTTTTTTAAAACATATATATATATATATATATATGTGTGTGTGTGTGGTGTGTTTTATGTCATAATTTATTCGGTATTCTATACCAAAATTTATAAGATAAAAGAAAAATAAGGATACGCTTTTGTATTTTTCATTGAAATTTGTATTTTTAAAGTATCAATATGCAACATTTAAACTAAATTGTTTCGGGCTAAATGCTTTACGTTTCGACATTCATCTACGTTGTTTGCTTCCGATTCGTGTTGTGTTGAGTTTGACCCGTCAACGTGCTACAAATTTTAACATCTTTTTATATCATTTCTTTAGTTATTTTTCAAAACCATTAGAATTTATCAAATGCGATTATTACTTTATTATATTACATCTTCAATCACCAGACACACGTACCTTCATCGTCTGATTATAATATCAAATATTATATTACATTCGTTAACTAACAGATTATATATACTCTATCATTGAGATTGATCATCAGCAAATCAACTGTTAAGATAATTAGTTCACCTAAACTTGTAAGTTCATCTTTATTATAAACCTCTTATGGTTATGATTCATCCAGATGTAACTATCTCAGTGTCTTTGGACTCCTGTGAGTACTATTATTGTCTACTTTACTATTTATGAATTTTAGCAAAGTGATTGTGCATTTTTCAAAATAAAATACACGTAAAATATTAATTAACATTTTTTACTAGTAATCCGTTTTATGATATTCTTAATTAGTCTACTTTTAATTAAATACAATCGTAAATTTGACATTATAATAAAAATAATTATTGCAAAAACTTTAACTGAAACATTTTGTATGTGGACATTAAAATCGAGAAAATATTAGTTCAAGAACCGCGAACTACGGGCATGAGAAACTATCAAACCGGATAGGTTGAGTTTGTAAGCCGAACTGGCCCGTTTGAACTGGTATTTTATTTTTCTAAATTGTTAATTTGTAATAGAATTGTAAAATGATTTAAGGATTATAATACACATACATTTGAATACTATTTCAAAAATTATAAAAATAATAGAAAAAAGGTTAAATAAGTACTTTCAAACAAGTGAAACAACTAGTCATTAAAGAGTCAAAACCGGACGGTAGAATCTCAAACTGGCTAAAAGAAAATACTTGTTTCGGTTTAAACGGTTCGATCAATTTCAACTGTTTATTAACACTACAACAAGATTAATTTAAGCTTTTAGGTGTTAGAAAAATAGTATAATCTCAACATTCATAACTTAAAAAAATCATTCATAAATTATCATGTAACTAACCTGTCAATCCTGTTCCTAAGCTTCAACAAAAACTTCTCATTATCTTCATCAGCCACCTTCACAAGTCTATCAAGCAAATGCTTTCTCTGATCAAAACCAAGGTTATCAACATCAATCTCATTCGAAGGCCCCGTCGATCCAAACAACAAACCTTTCTTTAATCGATCAAATGTCGGTAACTTCTCGAGTGAAGCCCATTTAAGAGCTTCTTCATCATCTTCTTCACGTGAAGATCTTGAAAAAACATCCATTCCAGAATTCCTCCATACAGAATTACTCCCAGATCGTATACTCGATGCTCTTCCACTCGCGCGTAAACTCCCTAACCGTATACTACTACTCGCTTTATATATGTCACTCCCATCCATTTCAACCTCAAAACCCTAAATTTCAAGAAAATTTGCAGAAAACTTCAAGAAAACTTGAAAAGATGGACAAGATCTTTGTGGGTATTGATCCAAATTGAAAAAGATATCGAATTCGAAATGGGGTTTAAATTAATATTCTTTTGTGGGAAGAAAGATGAAAGCTTGATCAAAACCCTAAAATCTGCAGAAACATGCAAGATCTTTGTGGGTATCTTATATAAACCACAAAGATATTGAAGATCAAATGGGGTTTTGATTTGAGTTCTTGTAAAGATGAGAGTGTGAAGATATATATATAAAGATTGAAAATTATTATGTGGATATTGAGGTGGTGTAATTTGACGGGGTTTGGTTTATTTGAATGTAACGAATGTAATATTAGGCGGCTGAGCATGAGAAATGAGAACGATGATGATAACGTGAGTGAATATGTCATGTGAAGCTTAATTGACGCCACGATATAATAATAATATAATAATAATAATATTTGTTGTTTGAAAACTAAATTCTAGAATGGCGGAAAGATAATATGACCTACAAGGCTACAATTTCATTTGGAGACAGAAATTTTCATAGTAGCAATTAACTTGAATTATCTTTACTTAAAACAAGAGTACAAACAAATAAAACAACTATTTTGGTTCTTTAAATTATAAGGGCTCATACATTTTAAGGGTCGGCCATAATTGGAAAATAAATGATTAGTTTTATATATTATAAGTAGAAAATATATGTGATAATTCAATCAATATTTATATTTTTAAAGATAAATGAGAAGATATAACAAAATGATTGGAGGTTTATCGAGGTCGGTTTACAAAATTTGTTTCATCAAGATCGACTTACGAAACTTGTATCAAAAGTTAATTATCGAGTGTTCATTGTTAATGGATCTTTTAGATTCCTCAATTCTAAATTCTCTTTTATAATTAATTATTTAATCTACCAACTATTATTGCCTCATACTGATTTATTCTCAATTACTTTATCTACTATTATTCTCTTGTCACTTTAATCTATTGGTGTATGTTTTGATTAAACTATATTTGCAATTAAAATTTGTTTTTACTTTAGTCTATTGTTGTTTATTTATTTAATTTACTCTTTTACAATTGATTTTGTTTCAGTTGGTTAAATTGTTTCTTGCACTAAGTTGTTTTATGTCAAACTATTAAACACTTTTGTTTATGTCATCGATTCAAGGCTCATGTTTTTAAGAATGATATGTCGACAAGGGCCCCTAAAATTTATTTCATTTTAGGCTCACATAAGTGTTGAGCCGACGCTACTCAAAACACACATAATCTTTATCTTACATGTACTCTACCCTTAAATAATCATACATGTGTGTAGCTATGATTTTGTGGTTGAAAACTATACCATTCCTTTATACTAATATTGTATCCTATGTATTTATTTAGGCATTTCATTTCTTTTAATAGAACACTAGGTTAGATACTTGTGTATTACACATGTTAAATAAAATAATTATTAAATAGTTAGTGAAGAATATGTGTGCTTAAATCCAGTTAAAAATAAAGAAAAAAATTGAAGTGTTTAAAGTCAGATATCTAGAAACTTGGATGTCGAAAAATTTATTCAAAACAATGAAAAATAAAAAATATGTATGGATATAACTTTTTATTAAAAAATGTATATGTAAATATAAAAGGGTTTGGATTTAATTTTTCTTAAACTTAAATTATAAAGACAATTATATATAAATTTAAATTTTGCATAGTTCAGTTATTTGAAAAATCGAAAATTTCTAAAATCACGATCCAAAAGCCGAATAATTTTGAATTTTTTGTTCGGATATTCCTTTTGCGAACTTCTAAAGAAGAGGGGGGCATCATCTATTAGTCTCAATGATGTTGTTGATATTTATAATGTACTAGGATCTGTTAGTGACATAATGTACGATTATCATGCAACTAGATGTTTAGTTAAGATAGCTTTTAATTATGTACGCTAATATAAATATTTAGTTTTTATGTGACTTAAGACATTTTTGACACTAGTTGCTCCTTAAAGATTGAGATACACGTTGAGGTGTTGGCCACCAAGTTTATCTATATTATATATAAAGCATTTAGAATGGATATTTTAAGATACCCTAACATTAAGAACACATTTCACTCAATATATAAGACACAACTATTTTTAAGGGTAAATAGTAATTATATCATTATGTACGGATTACCTCTTACAATTAGTTATATAATAACCCTACACATACTAACACTTACATAAAGTTTAACAAATTTAAACTATTTGATATTTTAAATTTGCATTAGTTTAGGAATTTAAGAACCATTTATTTAACCATATTCATTATTTTAAGCATTTATCTATATCTATTATAATAAAAGAGTAACTTGGTATGACACGTGTCACCACCACAATTCTCCTCACCAAAATTTTCCCGCCTCTCTCTCCTATTAAATAATTACTTTAATTACTAATAATATTATTTAACATTTTTTTAGATTAAAATTTTTTTATAAATTAAGAAAAATATTTGTTATTAATGTTATTTCAAAATAAATAAATTTTTATAAGTAATATTTGTTTCTAAAATATCAAACTTTGTTAAAAATATGATATATTATAAAATTACTATTCTTAAAAAGTAAATTATTTAAAAACCAAAAATAATTTAATTTAGGAGTTATGATAATAAAATATTTTAAAAAATGATATTTTTATAAGGTTTGTTTTAGAACAAAATATTATTTTTAAAAAAAATTAAAAACAAAGTTATAAAATGTTAATATCACTGTTTTATTACTTATAGTACTTACTTATACGTAATTTCAGTCATATCATATTTTAAAATATTATTTTATTTCCATAAGTTTTATTATATTAATATTTTATTTATTTAACCCGTGTAATACACGGGTTTTCTAAAACTAGTTATATATAAAGCATTTAGGAGGGGTATTTTATGATACCCTAAAATTAAGAACACATTTCACTCAATACATAAGATACAACTATTTTTAAGAGTAAAATAATAATTATATCATTATGTATGGATTACCCCTTAAAATTAGTTACATAATAACCTTACACATACTAACACTTACATAAAGTTTAACAAATTTGAACTATTTGATATTTTAAATTTGCATTAGTTTAGGAATTTAAGAACCAATTATTTAACTATATCCATTATTTTAGGGATTTAGTAACAAATTATTAAATAAAATTTAAATTATGAGGTAACAAACAAACAAACAAACAAACAACCCAGTATATCCCACTTAAGAGCAGTGTCTGGGGGTAGGTGTAAGCGAGTCTTTCCTCTATCTTGTTAGGTAGAGAGACCGCTTCCAAATAGACCCCCGACTTGATAGCAAAAGTAATAACAATAGCAAGACATCATAAAATAAATCATACAACACATAGCATACAGTATACAAAAATATAACAGCTAACGAAATAGAGAAAGAAAAAGCATACTTCAGAGGAGCAGCTAGGATCACCGATAAAGGGCAGATGTGGACTACGTACACATCAGGCCCCGCAACAAGACTTCAAATACCCTTCCTGCCTATAGGTCCCACTAAAAGTCCTTAATTTTAATTCTACGCCTCCACTCACTCCTATCATCGATCATATGCTCAGAGATGTGCAAGTGTATCATATCTCGCCTAATTACCTCGTCCCAAGTCAACCTAGGTCTTCCTCTACTCCTTTGACCCTCTAAGATGATGTTCTCTACTGCTCTAACTGGTGCCGCCATTGGTCTCCTCTTGACATGCCTAAACCATCTTAATCTTCCCTCTCGTATTTTATCTGCGATACAAGCCACTTCTAGCTTCTGTCAAAACACTTCGTTTCTTATCCGATCCAGTCTTGTGTGACCACACATCCACCTCAGCATTCGCATTTCTGCTACCTCTATTTGTTTCTCGTGCGATTTCTTTATGGCCCAGCAGTCTGTTCTATATAACATAGCTGGGCGTACTGCCACTCGCTATAGTTTTCCCTTTAGTTTTGCTGGAAACCTCTTATCACACAGGATCCCTGATGCTGCTCTCCACTTGCACCATCATGCTTGAACACGGTGCGCTACATCGCTGTATATCTCTCCAACCTCCTGCAGGTACGAACCCAGGTATTTGAACTTAGATGTTTGTGGGACCGCCATACCCTGAATACTGATTTGAGTGTCCTCTTCCGCTTCACCACTAAAGTTACAATGCATGTATTCTGTCTTAGAGCGACTTATCCTTAAACCTTTGCGCTCTAGTGCTGCTCTCCACTGTTCTAGCCTGTCGTTAAGCACCATTTTATGAGGTAATAGTGAATAAAAAAACAACTTTAAACCTTAATATTAACACTTACGTAAAATTTTAGCAAATTTGAATTAGTAATAAGTGAGGCTATTTTCGTTATATTATATGAAGTTTAAATCATGAGGTAATAGTGAATAAAAAACATTTTTATACCTTTATACTAACCGCTGCCGTAAAATTTTAACAAATTTGAATTACTAATAAGTAAACTTATTTTCTTTCTACTAAATGAAGTTTAAATTATGAGGTAATATTAAATAAAAAACAACTTTAAATATTTATACTAACCATACACATATAGCATTGAGTAGAGGTGTTCAAAAAACCGGTTTGGCAACCGATTCAGGAAAAAACACAAAACCGGTTTGGGGCCCAAACCGGTTTCAAACCGGCCCAACCCGGCGGTTTAGGTTCGGTTTGTAGGTTTTCTCTTTCAAACTAGTTTCTAACCTGGTCCGGTTTCAAACCGGTTACAAACTGGTTCCCAAACCGGTTCACAAACCGGTTTTCAAAAAATTATTTAAAATTTTATGTTGTTTGAATTGTTTCTATGTTTTATATATTATATATTTCACTTTGATTTTAAATTATGTATTTAATTTGAAATTGTGTACTTTGTTTTTAAAAACAATTATGTAATGTTTCTAATTTTATATGTTTTAATTTTTACAAATAAAAATATGTAAATGCATCTTATAGGTTTATTTAATTTATACAATTAATATGTAACATTCATGTTATAAGTTTATTTAATTTTTACAATTAATTATTTATTTCATTTATTTTGCTTAAAAAAACCCGAACTGGTTTTCAAACTGACCCAAACCGGTTTCAAACCAACGCAAACCAGTTGTATAGGTTTGGATATTTTTAAATCCAAAACGGTTTAGAACCCGAATCGGTTTGAGGCCAACCGGTTTGACCACAGTTGACCAAATCGGTTCCGGTTTGGACCCCAAACCGGTTTTAGAAAAAACCCAATTTGTATACCACTAGCATTTAGTGATAAACAACTTTAAATATTTATACTAACTGTTCATATATACTAACTTTAAAGGTGAATGGTACAACTATTGAGTAATCTACTATATATAAAGCATATGAGAGTGGTATTTCAAATACTATAAAATTAAGAACAGTTATTTTATTCAAGTATAATACACAATCAATTTTAAGGTAAAATAGTATTTGTAACATTATTTACTTACAATTATTTACATAATAACCTTACACCTAATAACAATTACATAAAATTTTATATTATCTACCCATAAAAAAACTTAAGTTGTTTAAGATTTCAACTATATCTTTTAATCTATCATGTTTAAAAACTTTTTAAAACTATAATCGTAACCTGTGTTTTTTAAATATTTTAGTGTAAACTTTTTGCTAAACTGATCTGTATTTTATAAGTTACACTAAGTTAATGCTTAAATGTACAAGTAGTATGCAAAACCCATTTATTTGGTGTTTTAAATTTTAGCTTAAAAAACATAATAGACTTTGTAAAAATATTATAAGAATAAATAAATATTAAAAACATGTTCTGGATGTAAAACATCGTCCCTCCGTATTGCGTGGGCACCCTTCTAGTTTCTTTTCAATTTATCTTTATTTTAATTTCACACAACTAATCAAATGTAAATGTACTTTTGCTTATTAGTGTTAGAAGCTTATATTGCCCGCATTTGGCAAGTTAGCAACCATTCTGAATTTGTTTTTACCTATTTGTAAATGGTTTTAGATTCTTTAATGAATAAAGGTTGTTTCTTCTACTATTGCATGCCCTCATTTGGTAACTTGGAAAATATTGTGAATTTGTTTTTGATCTAAATCTATTATTGGAATATTTTTGCAATGCTCCGGCTGTAGATTTTTTTGTTCCAACCTACAATTGATTCGTTTTGGTTTAAACTGGTTTAATTATTAGGGTAAAATTATAGTAACAATAGTATTTAATCTAAAATATTGAGAAGGATTCTATGCTTAACATGTAAATTTTATTATTTTATAGGGAATGATATTTTAGTACTTATGTCAAATACTTTATGGCTGGCCAATGAACCCTAGATCAATTGGTCTAGGAGAAGACAACCCCATAGTATTCTAATATGAAGGTCATGTGATCAAGTCTCACTTGATGTAATATGTCATAAGAATGCCAAGGTTGTTCATAGTGGATCTTAATTTTGGGTAGTGGGTTTCCCCCAAAACCATGGATGGGTCGGGTCATTAGCATTGTTTGTGTTCGAAAAGCGTGGATGGTTTTTAGCTAATGGGTTTATCCGGTGGTCGGAGTTATAGTATTTGTTGAGGTCAAAACACAACCTCGAATTAAATGTTAATTTACTTGAAGTTCAAGTTTTAGGAAATATCAATTACATAATTTTCAATTTTTAACG